>CAKMYN010000116.1:0-24364 GCA_929113105.1 Agrypnus murinus
ACATAATATTCTTCAAAAGATACGTGGATGACTGCTTAACAGCCATCCCAAACAATAAAATAAACGAAATTCTTAAAGCATTCAACAATTTCCACTCAAAATTACAATTTACTTCCGAACTAGAACAAAACGGTCAAATTAACTTCCTAGATTTAACTTTAATCAAAACAAAAAATAAAGAGCTAAAAACAAAATGGTTTACTAAAAAAACATGGTCAGGACGATATGTAAACTACAAATCTCACCATCCTCAAAATCAAAAAAATAGCGTAATAATAGGTTTAATCGATCGAGCAATTACATTAACGTCACCCGAAAACCGCCCTGAAGTTTTAAAAAAAGTAGAAAAAACCTTAAAAGAAAATCATTATCCGGAGAAGCTTATCAAACGAACACAAAAACAACGTATATTCAAATTTTACAATAATCTAAACTCAAAAGAAAAAAATACTAACCCGACCAGATACATAGCTGTGCCTTATATAAATGAATTATCTGAAAAACTAAAACATATTTTAAGTAAACATAACATTTCTATATGCCATAAATCTCAGAATACACTAACTTCTCTATTTACACCATTAAAAACAAAGATACCAAAAAGAAAACATCTAACGTTATTTATTCCATACCCTGCATAAATTGCCCAAAAAAGTATATAGGAATGACAACCCAATATTTAGATAGTCGATTAAATGGTCATAAATACACCAAAAACGCTTCAACTGCTTTACATAAACACGAAAAAACCGAAAAAACACGAGTTCAATTTCAAAGATACCAAAATTTTAAATAAAGATAGCAACTACCATAAATTAACAATAAAAGAAATGTTTCATATAAAACAAGATAACGAAGCCGTAAATGACAGGCAAGATACAAAAAATCTAAGCCAAATATATCATAATCTCATTAAGTAAATAATCGTAATACACATTCCAATAACCCATTCATCTACGTATAAAAAAAAAAAATTCTTAATATTATTATAAATTCTAACCGTTGCACACAATAAAGTCCACACGTAATAATTTCAAGCTTTCAATAATAACCAAAAACACATCTTAAAACTCTCAGTCGAAATGAAAAGTAATAAATACCCAAATTTATGTGACACATGCCTTGAAAAATAGCAAAAGATTGTTTGGTTTACTCGTGTGAAACCTGATACAATGCCGATCCAATTCTGTATATTAGTTTAAAAGAAGGGATGTTTCTTTGTTAATTAGTCGTCAGTTCCCAAAAAGAATTTGTTCAAACTACACACATATTCCTAGTTCTATACATTATAAACAAAAAAGAAAGTAATAATCTAAATCTGTGTAATCAGCATACCAACCACTGTAATAAAAAACAATAATGGAAAAACCAAAATGTAAATTCAAACATACTGTTTCAAGGTACGTAACTGTTTCAAAATAAAAAATAATTAAAATGTGTAAAAAAATTTCATACTGATTTAATCATATAAAAAAAGGAAAAAATGTTATAAAAAAAATTTTTTTTGTAGGCAATAAACAATAAAAGAATCTTGAAAATGCTCCCAATGTGTGAGCGAAACGTCGACATAACCATATAAAACTGTGTTAATTAATTTAAAATAACCTATACCCAAGAATCAAATATATTTTATATCTATATATAAGGTTAAAGAATAAGAAAATTTATAATTCAGCAAGGGTTAAAGCTGCAAGAACCAACAATGACTTTTATGCAAGAAATTCGAGCTACCTACGGAACCGAATCATTAACAACTTTAAAACACATTTCAACATCATACAGCAAGCTTGCCAGACAGAAAAATCGAAGGATTTTTTTGTTGAGATGTAAACACGAAAATATTTTACCAATATTTTTAAATTTAAACACCGCTCACATACGATTTACAGGTACGTACCTTGAAAATAAATTCAACGACCTCAATTATCTGAAAAACTAAAACATATTTTAAGTAAACATAACATTTCTATATGCCATAAATCTCAGAATACACTAACTTCTCTATTTACACCATTAAAAACAAAGATACCAAAAAAGAAAACATCTAACGTTATTTATTCCATACCCTGCATAAATTGCCCAAAAAAGTATATAGGAATGACAACCCAATATTTAGATAGTCGATTAAATGGTCATAAATACACCAAAAACGCTTCAACTGCTTTACATAAACACGAAAAAACCGAAAAACACGAGTTCAATTTCAAAGATACCAAAATTTTAAATAAAGATAGCAACTACCATAAATTAACAATAAAAGAAATGTTTCATATAAAACAAGATAACGAAGCCGTAAATGACAGGCAAGATACAAAAAATCTAAGCCAAATATATCATAATCTCATTAAGTAAATAATCGTAATACACATTCCAATAACCCATTCATCTACGTATAAAAAAAAAAAAATTCTTAATATTATTATAAATTCTAACCGTTGCACACAATAAAGTCCACACGTAATAATTTCAAGCTTTCAATAATAACCAAAAACACATCTTAAAACTCTCAGTCGAAATGAAAAGTAATAAATACCCAAATTTATGTGACACATGCCTTGAAAAATAGCAAAAGATTGTTTGGTTTACTCGTGTGAAACCTGATACAATGCCGATCCAATTCTGTATATTAGTTTAAAAGAAGGGATGTTTCTTTGTTAATTAGTCGTCAGTTCCCAAAAAGAATTTGTTCAAACTACACACATATTCCTAGTTCTATACATTATAAACAAAAAAGAAAGTAATAATCTAAATCTGTGTAATCAGCATACCAACCACTGTAATAAAAAACAATAATGGAAAAACCAAAATGTAAATTCAAACATACTGTTTCAAGGTACGTAACTGTTTCAAAATAAAAAATAATTAAAATGTGTAAAAAAATTTCATACTGATTTAATCATATAAAAAAAGGAAAAAATGTTATAAAAAAAATTTTTTTTGTAGGCAATAAACAATAAAAGAATCTTGAAAATGCTCCCAATGTGTGAGCGAAACGTCGACATAACCATATAAAACTGTGTTAATTAATTTAAAATAACCTATACCCAAGAATCAAATATATTTTATATCTATATATAAGGTTAAAGAATAAGAAAATTTATAATTCAGCAAGGGTTAAAGCTGCAAGAACCAACAATGACTTTTATGCAAGAAATTCGAGCTACCTACGGAACCGAATCATTAACAACTTTAAAACACATTTCAACATCATACAGCAAGCTTGCCAGACAGAAAAATCGAAGGATTTTTTTGTTGAGATGTAAACACGAAAATATTTTACCAATATTTTTAAATTTAAACACCGCTCACATACGATTTACAGGTACGTACCTTGAAAATAAATTCAACGACCTCATATACAATACAAAATCGAAAATTTTGAACTTAACAATTACTGAATCAACTAGGAATATTAATAGTTTAAATTCTGTTATACGGGAAAAAATAAATACAGCAAAAATACTGCTACCAGATAATTTAGTTACTAAATTCTTAGATTTTGAAAACATAAAGTACGAAAAACTTTTTATTCACATTAAAAACAAAAATCAGGATAAACTAAAAAAACTCATATCCACTACATACAAAGATACTGTTAAAATAAGTACCAATGATTGGGTAGATAACATTTCCAACACGCAGATTCCTGATTACATTAATGAAATATTAGCTTTAGGAAAAAAATTCTCTCTACCTATAACTAATGAAAAAAATTTACCATGTTCAGATTTAATTGCTTGCATAGAATCGGCTATTTATGACAAACCGAATGAAATAAAAGACGCGATCAGAGCTGACGTAGTAAATGTTATCACCAATCATAAAATTAAAATTAAACACAAAAAAACGAAAAGCAATAATATACAAAGGAATGTTCAAAAAAACTTAAATAAAGCAAAACAATTTTTTAAAAATAATCCGCAAATTACTATTCTCCAACCAGATAAAAGCAATAAAACCATAGTTATGAACACAAACGATTATGACCAAAAAATGAACGATTTACTAAATAATAAAGAAACATACAAAAAACTAAGAGGAGACCCCACAAACACAAAACAAACAAACAATAACACATTTATCAAAAAATTATTAAATAAGAAATCTATTAATGAAATTGACGCAAAAAATTTAATAACTCATAATGCTGTAGCACCTAAAATATACGGCCTACCTAAATTACACAAACCTGGTATACCCCTAAGACCCATTATTTCATGTATTCAATCCCCTTTTTATAAATTATCAAAATACTTATCAAATTGTCTATCAAAAATAACCGGAGAAAACAATCATTATATAAAAGACTCTTTTTCATTTAAAAAATTTATTGACACTGTAAAAATTCCAGATAACTACATATTAATGTCACTTGATGTTGTTTCACTTTATACGAATATTCCAAACGATCTTATGGCCCACATAATAAAAAACAAATGGGATTTATTAAAACATCACACAACTTTTTCATATAAGGAATTTATAGAAGGCATAAACTTAGTTCTTAATAACAATTATTTCCAATATAAAAACACCTGTTACCAACAACTCGATGGATGTGCAATGGGCTCCCCGATTTCGTCCACAATAGCTCAAATTGTAATGGAACATTTAGAAGAAAACGTAATTAAAAAATTAGATTTTGACATAATATTCTTCAAAAGATACGTGGATGACTGCTTAACAGCCATCCCAAACAATAAAATAAACGAAATTCTTAAAGCATTCAACAATTTCCACTCAAAATTACAATTTACTTCCGAACTAGAACAAAACGGTCAAATTAACTTCCTAGATTTAACTTTAATCAAAACAAAAAATAAAGAGCTAAAAACAAAATGGTTTACTAAAAAAACATGGTCAGGACGATATGTAAACTACAAATCTCACCATCCTCAAAATCAAAAAAATAGCGTAATAATAGGTTTAATCGATCGAGCAATTACATTAACGTCACCCGAATACCGCCCTGAAGTTTTAAAAAAAGTAGAAAAAACCTTAAAAGAAAATCATTATCCGGAGAAGCTTATCAAACGAACACAAAAACAACGTATATTCAAATTTTACAATAATCTAAACTCAAAAGAAAAAAATACTAACCCGACCAGATACATAGCTGTGCCTTATATAAATGAATTATCTGAAAAACTAAAACATATTTTAAGTAAACATAACATTTCTATATGCCATAAATCTCAGAATACACTAACTTCTCTATTTACACCATTAAAAACAAAGATACCAAAAAAGAAAACATCTAACGTTATTTATTCCATACCCTGCATAAATTGCCCAAAAAAGTATATAGGAATGACAACCCAATATTTAGATAGTCGATTAAATGGTCATAAATACACCAAAAACGCTTCAACTGCTTTACATAAACACGAAAAAACCGAAAAACACGAGTTCAATTTCAAAGATACCAAAATTTTAAATAAAGATAGCAACTACCATAAATTAACAATAAAAGAAATGTTTCATATAAAACAAGATAACGAAGCCGTAAATGACAGGCAAGATACAAAAAATCTAAGCCAAATATATCATAATCTCATTAAGTAAATAATCGTAATACACATTCCAATAACCCATTCATCTACGTATAAAAAAAAAAAAATTCTTAATATTATTATAAATTCTAACCGTTGCACACAATAAAGTCCACACGTAATAATTTCAAGCTTTCAATAATAACCAAAAACACATCTTAAAACTCTCAGTCGAAATGAAAAGTAATAAATACCCAAATTTATGTGACACATGCCTTGAAAAATAGCAAAAGATTGTTTGGTTTACTCGTGTGAAACCTGATACAATGCCGATCCAATTCTGTATATTAGTTTAAAAGAAGGGATGTTTCTTTGTTAATTAGTCGTCAGTTCCCAAAAAGAATTTGTTCAAACTACACACATATTCCTAGTTCTATACATTATAAACAAAAAAGAAAGTAATAATCTAAATCTGTGTAATCAGCATACCAACCACTGTAATAAAAAACAATAATGGAAAAACCAAAATGTAAATTCAAACATACTGTTTCAAGGTACGTAACTGTTTCAAAATAAAAAATAATTAAAATGTGTAAAAAAATTTCATACTGATTTAATCATATAAAAAAAAGGAAAAAATGTTATTAAAAAAAATTTTTTTTGTAGGCAATAAACAATAAAAGAATCTTGATAATGCTCCCAATGTGTGAGCGAAACGTCGACATAACCATATAAAACTGTGTTAATTAATTTAAAATAACCTATACCCAAGAATCAAATATATTTTATATCTATATATAAGGTTAAAGAATAAGAAAATTTATAATTCAGCAAGGGTTAAAGCTGCAAGAACCAACAATGACTTTTATGCAAGAAATTCGAGCTACCTACGGAACCGAATCATTAACAACTTTAAAACACATTTCAACATCATACAGCAAGCTTGCCAGACAGAAAAATCGAAGGATTTTTTTGTTGAGATGTAAACACGAAAATATTTTACCAATATTTTTAAATTTAAACACCGCTCACATACGATTTACAGGTACGTACCTTGAAAATAAATTCAACGACCTCAATTATCTGAAAAACTAAAACATATTTTAAGTAAACATAACATTTCTATATGCCATAAATCTCAGAATACACTAACTTCTCTATTTACACCATTAAAAACAAAGATACCAAAAAAGAAAACATCTAACGTTATTTATTCCATACCCTGCATAAATTGCCCAAAAAAGTATATAGGAATGACAACCCAATATTTAGATAGTCGATTAAATGGTCATAAATACACCAAAAACGCTTCAACTGCTTTACATAAACACGAAAAAACCGAAAAACACGAGTTCAATTTCAAAGATACCAAAATTTTAAATAAAGATAGCAACTACCATAAATTAACAATAAAAGAAATGTTTCATATAAAACAAGATAACGAAGCCGTAAATGACAGGCAAGATACAAAAAATCTAAGCCAAATATATCATAATCTCATTAAGTAAATAATCGTAATACACATTCCAATAACCCATTCATCTACGTATAAAAAAAAAAAAATTCTTAATATTATTATAAATTCTAACCGTTGCACACAATAAAGTCCACACGTAATAATTTCAAGCTTTCAATAATAACCAAAAACACATCTTAAAACTCTCAGTCGAAATGAAAAGTAATAAATACCCAAATTTATGTGACACATGCCTTGAAAAATAGCAAAAGATTGTTTGGTTTACTCGTGTGAAACCTGATACAATGCCGATCCAATTCTGTATATTAGTTTAAAAGAAGGGATGTTTCTTTGTTAATTAGTCGTCAGTTCCCAAAAAGAATTTGTTCAAACTACACACATATTCCTAGTTCTATACATTATAAACAAAAAAGAAAGTAATAATCTAAATCTGTGTAATCAGCATACCAACCACTGTAATAAAAAACAATAATGGAAAAACCAAAATGTAAATTCAAACATACTGTTTCAAGGTACGTAACTGTTTCAAAATAAAAAATAATTAAAATGTGTAAAAAAATTTCATACTGATTTAATCATATAAAAAAAAGGAAAAAATGTTATTAAAAAAAATTTTTTTTGTAGGCAATAAACAATAAAAGAATCTTGATAATGCTCCCAATGTGTGAGCGAAACGTCGACATAACCATATAAAACTGTGTTAATTAATTTAAAATAACCTATACCCAAGAATCAAATATATTTTATATCTATATATAAGGTTAAAGAATAAGAAAATTTATAATTCAGCAAGGGTTAAAGCTGCAAGAACCAACAATGACTTTTATGCAAGAAATTCGAGCTACCTACGGAACCGAATCATTAACAACTTTAAAACACATTTCAACATCATACAGCAAGCTTGCCAGACAGAAAAATCGAAGGATTTTTTTGTTGAGATGTAAACACGAAAATATTTTACCAATATTTTTAAATTTAAACACCGCTCACATACGATTTACAGGTACGTACCTTGAAAATAAATTCAACGACCTCATATACAATACAAAATCGAAAATTTTGAACTTAACAATTACTGAATCAACTAGGAATATTAATAGTTTAAATTCTGTTATACGGGAAAAAATAAATACAGCAAAAATACTGCTACCAGATAATTTAGTTACTAAATTCTTAGATTTTGAAAACATAAAGTACGAAAAACTTTTTATTCACATTAAAAACAAAAATCAGGATAAACTAAAAAAACTCATATCCACTACATACAAAGATACTGTTAAAATAAATACCAATGATTGGGTAGATAACATTTCCAACACGCAGATTCCTGATTACATTAATGAAATATTAGCTTTAGGAAAAAAATTCTCTCTACCTATAACTAATGAAAAAAATTTACCATGTTCAGATTTAATTGCTTGCATAGAATCGGCTATTTATGACAAACCGAATGAAATAAAAGACGCGATCAGAGCTGACGTAGTAAATGTTATCACCAATCATAAAATTAAAATTAAACACAAAAAAACGAAAAGCAATAATATACAAAGGAATGTTCAAAAAAACTTAAATAAAGCAAAACAATTTTTTAAAAATAATCCGCAAATTACTATTCTCCAACCAGATAAAAGCAATAAAACCATAGTTATGAACACAAACGATTATGACCAAAAAATGAACGATTTACTAAATAATAAAGAAACATACAAAAAACTAAGAGGAGACCCCACAAACACAAAACAAACAAACAATAACACATTTATCAAAAAATTATTAAATAAGAAATCTATTAATGAAATTGACGCAAAAAATTTAATAACTCATAATGCTGTAGCACCTAAAATATACGGCCTACCTAAATTACACAAACCTGGTATACCCCTAAGACCCATTATTTCATGTATTCAATCCCCTTTTTATAAATTATCAAAATACTTATCAAATTGTCTATCAAAAATAACCGGAGAAAACAATCATTATATAAAAGACTCTTTTTCATTTAAAAAATTTATTGACACTGTAAAAATTCCAGATAACTACATATTAATGTCACTTGATGTTGTTTCACTTTATACGAATATTCCAAACGATCTTATGGCCCACATAATAAAAAACAAATGGGATTTATTAAAACATCACACAACTTTTTCATATAAGGAATTTATAGAAGGCATAAACTTAGTTCTTAATAACAATTATTTCCAATATAAAAACACCTGTTACCAACAACTCGATGGATGTGCAATGGGCTCCCCGATTTCGTCCACAATAGCTCAAATTGTAATGGAACATTTAGAAGAAAACGTAATTAAAAAATTAGATTTTGACATAATATTCTTCAAAAGATACGTGGATGACTGCTTAACAGCCATCCCAAACAATAAAATAAACGAAATTCTTAAAGCATTCAACAATTTCCACTCAAAATTACAATTTACTTCCGAACTAGAACAAAACGGTCAAATTAACTTCCTAGATTTAACTTTAATCAAAACAAAAAATAAAGAGCTAAAAACAAAATGGTTTACTAAAAAAACATGGTCAGGACGATATGTAAACTACAAATCTCACCATCCTCAAAATCAAAAAAATAGCGTAATAATAGGTTTAATCGATCGAGCAATTACATTAACGTCACCCGAATACCGCCCTGAAGTTTTAAAAAAAGTAGAAAAAACCTTAAAAGAAAATCATTATCCGGAGAAGCTTATCAAACGAACACAAAAACAACGTATATTCAAATTTTACAATAATCTAAACTCAAAAGAAAAAAATACTAACCCGACCAGATACATAGCTGTGCCTTATATAAATGAATTATCTGAAAAACTAAAACATATTTTAAGTAAACATAACATTTCTATATGCCATAAATCTCAGAATACACTAACTTCTCTATTTACACCATTAAAAACAAAGATACCAAAAAAGAAAACATCTAACGTTATTTATTCCATACCCTGCATAAATTGCCCAAAAAAGTATATAGGAATGACAACCCAATATTTAGATAGTCGATTAAATGGTCATAAATACACCAAAAACGCTTCAACTGCTTTACATAAACACGAAAAAACCGAAAAACACGAGTTCAATTTCAAAGATACCAAAATTTTAAATAAAGATAGCAACTACCATAAATTAACAATAAAAGAAATGTTTCATATAAAACAAGATAACGAAGCCGTAAATGACAGGCAAGATACAAAAAATCTAAGCCAAATATATCATAATCTCATTAAGTAAATAATCGTAATACACATTCCAATAACCCATTCATCTACGTATTAAAAAAAAAAAATTCTTAATATTATTATAAATTCTAACCGTTGCACACAATAAAGTCCACACGTAATAATTTCAAGCTTTCAATAATAACCAAAAACACATCTTAAAACTCTCAGTCGAAATGAAAAGTAATAAATACCCAAATTTATGTGACACATGCCTTGAAAAATAGCAAAAGATTGTTTGGTTTACTCGTGTGAAACCTGATACAATGCCGATCCAATTCTGTATATTAGTTTAAAAGAAGGGATGTTTCTTTGTTAATTAGTCGTCAGTTCCCAAAAAGAATTTGTTCAAACTACACACATATTCCTAGTTCTATACATTATAAACAAAAAAGAAAGTAATAATCTAAATCTGTGTAATCAGCATACCAACCACTGTAATAAAAAACAATAATGGAAAAACCAAAATGTAAATTCAAACATACTGTTTCAAGGTACGTAACTGTTTCAAAATAAAAAATAATTAAAATGTGTAAAAAAATTTCATACTGATTTAATCATATAAAAAAAGGAAAAAATGTTATAAAAAAAATTTTTTTTTGTAGGCAATAAACAATAAAAGAATCTTGAAAATGCTCCCAATGTGTGAGCGAAACGTCGACATAACCATATAAAACTGTGTTAATTAATTTAAAATAACCTATACCCAAGAATCAAATATATTTTATATCTATATATATATATATATATATATATATATATATATATATATATATATATATATATATATATATATGTATATATATATATATATATATATATATATATATATATATATATATATATATTTACGGCCACTTATCAAAGTGAGGACATATCATGAACCATAGTTAATGAGGACCACCCTTATAAATGGTCACAGCTTTGCAAATTTTTTTGTCATCACTTGTTTACTTGTTCTAGTTATGTATCTCGCAAATATACACAGATTTCTTTGAATTTAAATAAGTTTTATTTGCTGTGTATAATAATACCAAGTGAGGCTACACTATACTACTGACGACGTGAGGACCATATAATTAGATACGATTTAATCGCAAAGTGAGCCCCAATATCAAATTATACACAGGTTTTAAGTATAACATGAGGACCGGCGCTGTTGCCATCATTTGCTTTCATTATCATCAGCAAAAAGGCATGCTATTCTATTATTGGAATTTGTTAGTTGGTCGGTCGTCAGTATAAAACTAATTTGATGTGGCGGAGACGGGTATGCTTCCGTAGCCATTTTAACAAACCCGTTTTTGAAAACATCTCGAGAACGGTTGGTTCTACGAAAAAAAATATAACAGACTTTTTTGTAGAAAAATAAATTATCTATCTTTTTTATTAAAACAATTTTTTAATTGCTTGCAAATTAATGTTTTAAGAGTTATTACACAGCAAAGTTTTCACTTTTTAGTTTTGCTAAATAATTCGCAAACGGCTAACATCTCACTGAAACAGGAAAACATTGCAGTGTAATAACTCTTAAAATATTAATTTAACAAAAAAATTGTTTAAATAAAATAGATAGATAATTAATTTCTTCATTTCTATAAAAAATGTCTGTTCTGTTTTCTTCGTAAGACTATTTCTCCAGACTATTTGGATTATTTACTGGCTCCCTAACTTAACTATTTCCTGTTGGCTGTTCCATTGCCTTCTAGAATGTTTAAACGAATGCTTGACCGCTTAGATCAATTAAATTTAGACGAAAAATTAGATTTAACTATTGATTAAGATTCTGGTGTTTCTCATCATTTTAATGGTAATTGTGCTAGTAATATTAACAGCCTGCTATTAGTGGGACAGATTAGTGAATTGATAGCTAAGTACCACATACTTTACTTTAAAATCTAAATGTATTACTCCTAATAATTAATTATTATTAATAGTTAGATTAGTTTCACTAATAATTATAGATGTAAATCTGTATAATATGTTAATTATTCTGAAAATGCTAGTAAAATCAGTAAATATTGTCGCCTAATTTAAAATGCTGAGTTTGTTCCATCTCATTTTTAATTAAATTTAAAAATTTGTCTGTAATTTCCTTACGGTACGTGTTAAAAAGAATATATGTATTTATCTTCCTACCTAAACCGATCTTGGCTTGTAGCAAAGAAAAGTGGTTATTCTATATTTAGGGTATTTATTAGGCCAAAAAGAATGCATATAAAATCTATATTTCCGTGTAAAAAGATATAAGATTAATATCGCTCTTGGTATTTTTAATATTTAATTCTAGTTATTTTTTAAATGCTTGTAATGAACCGTATGTGAATCTGCCATTTAAATTTAACCAACCAATAATTATTGTGAATGACTTTTCAGCATTAACTGTGCCGTCTATGAACTCAAATCTTACTAATCCTCCAGCTGACATATAGGTATAAATCATTAGGCCTTGAGGAAACTTAACATTAGGTTTCAAGCAGTATTTATGGAATGCTTCTTGTTTAGCTCTGATTACTCTTTTGCGAGAGTAAAACTAGAACAAAACTGCTTAATGTTAAGTTTCCTCAAGACATAATGATTTGAGGCTGTATGTTATCTAGAGGATTAAGAAGATTTTAGTTCATAAACAGCATAGTTAACGCTGACAAGTATCTGCAAAACGACGAGTAGCATGGGCTAAAACTAAGTTGTCCTGGGCAGAAATGCTGGTCTAAGGTCATATTCATCAACTAGTTAAAGTCTGGTGTATCCGTTAGTTACTCTCGCAAAAGATTGATCAGAGCTAAACACGAAGCATTCCATAAAGACTGCTTGAAACGTACCGTTAATTCTCCTTTTAAGGCGTAATGATTAGTACCAAGAACTTATAAATAAAGGAAATTAGGATATCAAAAAAGGCGAAACACCTTGTGCATATTGGGTTAGATTCAAAAATTCAGTAGTGCAGGTACTCTTCTAAAATTAACTTGCCAATACGAATTTTTCAGCCGACTGCTATCAAGAATATCGATAATATCGCCTGATGGATTTTGCCGAAGAGATGCTAAGATAAAGGATGACTATACCACGATCGCGTCCGGTTCTCAACGAATTTTTCTTAGCTACTTCATGGCAATAGGGGACCATAAAAAGTTACGCCAGAAAGTTCCTTGAGCAAATTTACTGGTGCAAATTGCTGATCCGTGTATGACATATCTCCTTTCTTCGATAACACAGAAAGAAGGCGAAGTACGAAAAAAATTCGAACACTTTTGGTAGGGCTTTAAATAAGCTTTATCTTACCTAACCTCCTTTATCTCGATAACCCTAATGGTTTCCGAGAAAAATGACAAAACCGGTAGGGGGCGTGGTTTATCCTCATTATTTCTTCGAGCTCACCACCTACAGGTGTTGACTTTTAAGGAGTTGTTTAATAACCCACAAGGAAACCGTATGCAAAAATCCATGGACTTACCTCAACTTTCCGCTATTTTTTCTAAATTGATTAGACTAATTATAGCAGTCCAACATAAAGCTTTGTATGCAACTCGTACCTTAATCTATCTATCTGAGAAATCGCCAACATAAAGTTTGACAAAGTGGTAGTATCGATTGGCTTTATGGTAAGGTCATTTCAACCGAGGATATTTTATTTAACTACAATAGAATTGGTATAGGCACAAGTGAAACATGTAGTTGCTAATAATACAACATATACATACACTTGCTGATCTAAAAGAGCTTCTATCAAGGAATTTCTACCGTCACAAATATCATAAATTTAGGATCGAAAAGTTCCAGCAAAGAATTAACAAACGCATCTGACATACGGATGTTGATACGAGGGATGCTCTGTTAATAGTTAGTAGCAGGCCATGGAAGCTCAATTGGCTAGAAACAATTGCAACAATTGAATGTCGCATTAGTTGGCATTCGTTACCCACAATTGTCAAACGTTTCGATTTCTTGTGAAACGTAGTTAATTTTGTAAGGTAAGTAGTTGTGCATTTTTAATTCAGTTAAGATGAGCATTCCGCGAACTGCCTTTAGAGCTATGATTTTCTACGACTATAAAAGACAGTTAGGATACCAGCAAAGCCATGAAAATTTGATAGCAGATTTTGGCGTTGCTGCCCCTCCATTATCCGCTGTTAGTCATTGGTTCCGCGAATTTCGACGAGGGCGAGAACGGCTAGAAGACGAAGCAAGACCTGCAGAAGCTGCCTGTTCAGAAAATGTTGATCGTGTGGCAAGCTTGATTCATTCCAATCGAAATATTACTTATAGGGAGATTCAGTAGGAAGTGAAGATTGAATCCTCGGCGGGACCAAAATGGTTACTAATGGTCTAATAGTTTTCGAGATATCGCACCCCAAAGTTGGTCAAAACTTCAACCCATGCTATTTTTCAAGTATTAACTTATAGAATTGGCATCAAACCTTTAATAATACCTCTCAAATAGTTCAATAATGTATAAATTTAGTATATGAAACATTCGGTTCGGGTTACATTAACATGCAAACGCATTTTGCGACTGGTTGCTGCATCACCCTCCATTCCCTAATACGAAAGTCGTCATGTCTATAAGCAGTGGACTTGTTGGAGTGGAAGAGGTCAACTGTCACATGGCTAGAGATATGGGTAAGGAAGCGATGTTGAAGGTTGTAGGGGAAAACTACGAAAATTTCAAATTCAAAAGGAAGAATAAAGTGGTATCACTTTCTTCTGTGAATACTGTGACTGTTGGCAAGAGACAGGTGACGGTTGACCCCCTAACACTGTGTCACAGCCGGATGAAGAACTGAAGAACTTCACACACGAGCTTTCACCATATCCTCTGTCCCTACTAACACAGTAACATCTACTTTCAGAAGTGCGGAAGAGGTAAAATACCAGATGTCCTCTATTCAACCACCTCGATATCTTCTTACCGTCACCTCAAGCCCTTCACCCATGCCTTTAGTGGATGTGATTCTACGTCATGCTTCTTTGGTCAGGGATAAAACAAGTTGTTATCAATTGTTAACAATGGGGGTGGGTTCTTACAGCTCACGGCCTTTATGATATCGAGGGATGCGGCCCCTTCCCACCTCATGCAAATGATCTCCTGCAACTGCAAGAAAGGATGTGACAATGCATGCTGTTGCAGAAAAGCAGGCTTGAAGTGCTCTATTGTATGTAGCCAATGTAGTGAACAGTCCTGCGAGAATCGGCCAGATATCATCGTTGACATGGATACTGCCAAGCTCGATGACCTACTACATGACGATGAGCTAGATGGACTGCTTGTATATCCTAACAGCCCTCCAGATAAGGAAATTGACCAGGCTGAAGAAGTACAGGAGAACATGGACACAGAGGCTGAAGAGTATCTTGAACCTGGACCTTCCAAGAGGTTTAAACCAAATTGAAAGGCGTTTTCCCTGTCGCCTTTTCATATTTCTGGTAATACCCACTCGACAACATGAGCCATTTACGAGGGATTATTTTTAAGATTCCATTGTAAAAAATGATTTTGTTTGAATAAGACTAAAGATTTTCTATTCTATTCAATTTTATTCTATTCTTCTTATTTTGAACCTTTGAACTCAATTCTATAGGTTAATACTTGAAAAATAGCATGGGTGTAAATTTCAACCAATTCTGAGGAGCGATATTTCGGAAACTATTAGACCTTAAGGAACCATTTTAGTCTTAAATTGTAGCAAATTTAATGTGCTTTCAAAATGAATAGAATTGTCTTTTTCGGAAAAGTGTTCCTTCATGGTCAAAATTGGCCAAATCTAAAAAAGTGCTTTTTTTCTTCGGTTTTACCTCTTTTTGGCGGTGATCCGGAAGGTCGCGGAGGTCGAAAAATTGGATTTGGCATCTCGGTACTATCACATACAATATAAAAAAAGAAATCTACTACCCCATTTCATGCAAGGTAAAATGTACTAGGTTACTGGGCTAATAGGTAAGTCACGTTAAATCGGCGCTACTTTGACATCAGACCTCGCTGTTAAATTCTGGACGTACCTTATTGAAATACAGGCTAAGTTAAAAGAGAGAAATGAGCTTTAACAAAACCAAAATAACAGTATGAAAAAAGTTGGCCGTTGTGGTCGCTCGCCATAGTTGGCCGTTATGGTCATTTTGGCTGTTGTGGTCACACTCCATAGTTGGCCGTTGTGGTCACTCACCCTAGTTGGCCGTTGTGGTCATTTTGGCCGTTGTGGCCACTCGCCACAGTTGGCCGTTATGGTCATTTTGGCTGTTGTGGTCACGCTCCATAGTTGGCCGTTGTGGTCACTCACTCTAGTTGGCCGTTGTGGTCATCGTCACCAGCGACGCCAATACATAAGCGTCGGTGGACGTTGTGGTCAAAACGGCGGATGGGGTGGAGTTTCTAGTTGGCCGTTGTGGTCATGGTGGCCGTTATGGTCAAGTTTCGAGTTGGGCGATATGGTCAAATTGGCCGTTGTGGCTGTTGGCCGTTATGGTCACGGAGACCGTTGTGATTATGACCACAACGGCCAAAATAGCGATTGGCCGTTGTGGCCAGGCCCCGCAGATTCGATCCCCGGCTGAGCTGGTAATGTTTAATAGCGGAGAAAAATTAAAAACATGCCTTCTTCTCGGATAGGAAGTAAAACTGTAGGTCCCGTGTCAATGCGATGTTTGGCACGTTAAAAATCCCTACTTGGGGTGGAATTCCCTGAGGGAGTAAAGTGTTTCCTTGACAACAACAACAAGTAAACAACAAAAAAAAGTAATCGCGGTACATGTTAGGATTTATTATCCTGAAACTATGTGATTTTGGCAATTGTCCGAATGACATGTAACGAAATTTTGAATTTTTGCGATTAAGTCCTTTAGACGTGCAAAAAATAGCGTATATACCACTGGACTAAAAGTGTTTTTTAAGTGTTAATTAATAATTTAAAAAATGCATTTTAGTCCCTGAATATATAATATACATTATGTCCGCTCGGGTGATTATGACATGATTATGACCTATTTTGCGGACTGTTTCTAGAGCGTAAATCGCTAAATTAGAGCACCCCCTTTTACTACTCTTGTTTACGACGTCTCCATAGTAATAAGAATAATTATTTATTTATTTATTTATTTAAATCCAAACAGGCAAATCTGCCTAATTACATGAATTCAGTACAATGTGTTAGGATACATATATACAGATCAATTCAATACATTATTATTATATAATATGTTATAGACACACCAAGGGCTCAACCAGATTAAGATGATTCATTCATTCATTTTATAATAGTCGATCACACTGCATCTAAATTTAACATATGTAATATGAAAAATGTCAATTCTTAAATGCAAATGTACATAATTAAGTAATTTTAACATTTTAATCAACGGTTTACTATGGGTTATTACTTTAAAAGGTATATGAAATAAGCTAGTTGTTCTGACACTTCTTCTGGGTACTTTCAAAGGACACATTGCTAAAAGTTCGTTACAGTCGATGGCATTATTGACAATCTTAAATCCAAAGGACAGCATAGAACACTCGCGTCTGTCATGTAGTGACGGTAAATTGAAATTATTCCGTAAGTCCACTGTTCTTATTGTTCTGTAGTCAGGGTAATCACCAAACTTTTTAAAGTATAGGAAGCGTAGGAATCTATTTTGAATTTTTTTTTTATTATTATAGACCAATTATAGACCATAGCACCTACCTACTTGAAGTTTAGGACTTTTTAAATTATTTTTATTTTAAATTAAACTTAATTTAATCTTAGACCGCACATTTAAAGTACGCATTTCGGGCTTAATTAGTGTTTTAGAGCTCTTTATCGTCTTAGCGCCTTCGGTTTTCGCTTCAGGCGCTAACTGACTGCACGGGCTGTAAGACACTCAATTAAGCCCTTAATATACTATTAAAGACTAGAAAAAGCCTAATCTTGATTAGGCGAAATGTCATTCGAAAAAAAATTATTTTATTCTTAATTAATACAAAAAAATAAAAAGGCTGCAAGTCCTCGAAGATTTATTAATCTCTTTTACAATGTATTTTAGTTTTATTGCCTAATTACAAATAATCAGACGTCGATGAAATTAAATCTAAAAATTTCCCTATCGAAATTTTGTAACAGCACAATAATACAACTTTTCTAAACCGATTTCCGCTCGTAAGAAATAAAATCGGCTATTTAGGGTATTTCCGTTCTCTTCTGTAATAGAATTAAAATCAATATTGTATAACTTTCATTTCCATCGTTGCCACTTGTTCGGATCTCACTTTGCGCATCATTCATACAAGCTTCACACAAGAAATTATACGTCTGAAAAATATACATCTGGCGCAGCGACTCCAGGCGTCAACTCCTTGAACTAATCTGTATAATTCTAGCCGTTTTGGCAACATCTGAGGTCCAGCCCATTTTTTCAGTATCGCCAACTTATACCTTCGAAAAGCTCTACACGAAATATTATCGAATTTCAAAGTGAGGTCCGTATATTTGTCCTCACTTTGTTTGTGGACCTCACTTGAAACGTGAACTTTGTTCATACGGACCTCACTTTATACACTGGCCGTAAATATATATATATATATATATATATATATATATATATATATATATATATATATATATATATATATATATATATATATATATATATATATATATATATATATATATATATATATATATATATATATATATATATATATATATATATATTGCTGTGGATTTTAGTGTCAAAATTTTGGAAATTTTGGAAAATTCTAAAATCTTCGTTGAAAACTAACACTTTTGAAATATTTTTATCAACTTTTCCTGTTAAAAATAAATTTAAGTTATTTAATGGAGTGTCATTGATTTTGAAATCAATGTGTATACTTTTTAATAAGGTTAAATAATACATGTTTCTATTTATTATCAAACAGCTTACTCACCGATTACTTAAGTATACGTAACATCCAGTTGTGCGCAAGTTATTGATGTGATGTAATTCAATTATGTATAATTTCAAATGAGTATATCGACGGGTTATGTGATTCTTTAAGGTTTTGTTTTTGTATATAGTTCGTTATTATTGCGTAAAAGTATTGTGTAATAATGTGTAATAGACGTGTCACTTTTATATAAGAATTTTAATCTGCTATTATGTATTATATGAGTGTACAGTTTGTATTAGTTCGTAAGGTGACGTCAGATTGTGTAATATAATTATGTAAATAAGAAATAGTATATAAGCTTAGAAAATTATAATTTTAGGGGGTCAGTAAAAAAAAACGACGAAAGAGTAAAGATATTATAGTAAATCCAGTAAAGTCGTGGCTGATAATATTGTAAATAAATAGTTAAGTTGGTTGATGTATGGAATACGGCGAAAATATTAAAAAGGTTATAAATTGTAGAAGTGTATACGTTTATAAAGAACCTTTTAAAGTTAATTTACTTGCTAAGTAAGCAAGATAATAAATCTTCGATTAAAACCATCAATCGGTGTTTTATTTAATTAAACACAAAAAGCAAATACAAGTTCTTCGAGAAAGGGATATATACCCGCAGTTAAAATAAAACAAAAGTGAGTTACCAAAACCAAGAGTGTGGATGGTGTTATGTGGGAAAGCCATGCAAAAGGGAGGAAGTCAACCGGAATTGGAAATCGGCACTGAGACAACATAAGTGACTTGCTCTGCCAATTGGTTTTGGAAAGAGGGCATCTATAGAAAAAGGAAGAAGCATCGCTTTATAAAAAGGTAGGAAGTTATTTCCTTTGGTATCTGATGAAGAAAAGACTATCGTTTGTGAGGTGTAATTAAGTGATTTGAACAATTTAGCCATTAAACTTAATTAAGATTTCAATTTTAAAAAGTGTTTTCAATTTCAATTTGTATATTTTTAAAACCTACAGGAATCCACATTCACCCTGAGATGAGTTATTTTTATAAAATTTAATTCTGTTATGTTAATTTATTTAACTGGCGCCCAACTCTCTTACGTAAACTTGAGTTAGTCAAGAACTAACGTAACATTAATTTTATATAACCATTGCATTATTAAATCTATTCAAAGGTATTTTTTTGAATCATATAAGAATTTATAAAAGAGGGAAGTTGAGAAGCATTTCCAAAGTACACAGTTTTTTTTAATTTAATTTATTTATAAATCAATTATTTACAAGCTAACAGCAATTATTCATTATTTGAATGTATTTTTGAATATAAAAACAATATTTTATTTTTAATTAGCCAAATTCATTATATATATTTTTATTTTGCTAGCCGAGGTGGGAAAAGAAATCAAAATTATTCTGTTTATGCCAATTCATCGCATATAAATTTGTCGCTGTCAACGTGGGGCTTTTGAATATTAATAGGCTTTTGTAGGTTATAATAAATGATTTGGCTTTTGAATATTAATAGGCTTTTGTAGGTTATAATAAATGATTTGGCTTTTGAATATTAATAGGCTTTTGTAGGTTATAATAAATGATTTGGCATTTGATTATTAATAGGCTTTGATAGGTTATTTGGCTTTTATTAGCTTATTAGGTTTATATTAGAATTTTGTAGGCATATTACTGCGTATTATAGCAAATTTTTAACAAAAGCTTAGGCTTATAATAACATATTTAAAAGATATTAGAGTAAATTCTGTGAAGTGATTAATGTATGACGTCGGTTAAAAATATTTATTCTGCCGCGGAAAGTAATTTAGTATTGAAAAAGAAGTATACAGATAAAGAATTAGTTGTGTCTGAGAAGCAGAAAGCTTTAACCAGTTCAGTAATGGAGGGGAACGGCGAAGAAGGCAAGCCAGCGCAATCTGAACTTTCGCAAATGTTGGCACAAATGCAGGAAATGATGAACAAACAATCTGAAGAAAGAAGAAAAGAAAGGGAACAAGACAAAGAAGAACTGAATACAAAATTTGACAAACTGTCTGAAGACATGAATACTAAATTTGACAAACAGTCTGAAGACATGAAAGAAATGAAAGAAGATGTGAATACTAAATTTGACAAACAATCTGAAGAGATATCAAAATATAATATAAAAATGGATGAAATAACAAGCAGTATAATAAATCTAAAAGACGCAATAATTAGCAAATTAGAATTTAGCAAAGAATATAAGAAAGATCAGGAAATTAAACAAATTAATAACGAAGAAGTACATTCAACAGAATTAGGAAAAGTAGATGGATGGAATACTGATGATAAAACTATAGAAGATGAGTTAGAAATGGTAGATATAAATTGTAATAGTAATGAAGGTGAAATTTTAAAGAAGGGAAGTTTTGTTAAGGTAGATTATAGTAGAAGAGATGATAAAGAGGTTATTATAGGTAAGCAAATTAGGAATAAAAAAGAAAAATTAAAATACAGACTGAAGAAAAACAGAAGTAGAATTATGTTATGTAATTTTAAGGCGAAAGAGAAAAATAGAAAGTTTATTACAGGTAGTAGGGAAAAGATTAAAATTATAGATAAATTTTGTAACAGGCAAATATTACCATTTTGTAATTTTCATCTATTAAATTATAAAAGCAGAAGAAAGAAACAAAAAAAAGATCTTTTTAGGAGAATTATTAAATTAGAATTATATAACCAATAGAGACAATAAACCGAAGTATGATAAATAAACTGATTTAGACTTTTATGTAACCGATTTGACTTGATGATAAACAGGCTTATGGAATTTTATACCCAATTAGGACTTATGTTTTTGTATGTGTTATTAAAAATAAGAAAGGGAATAGTTTGAATATGATTAAAGAAAGATAATTGAAATATTTATTAAAATAGGGGAAAATGGGGTTTAAAGTGTAATAATTATATGTTGAAATAATGAATGAAGAGGGAAATAATGATAGGAATATTGAAGTATATTGAATAATGATTTTTAAATTAATTAAAGATAATTGGATAATGAGAAGATAAAAGATTAGGAAGTAAATGAAGGTGAATTTGATTATGATTAGTATGTTTATTAAAAATGAAAATAAAATAGAATTGTGGTTAGAAGAAGTTAGAGGGTTAGAAGTATTTTAGAAATGAATAATATTGAAAATTATGATGAACTATTGATATTGATGAGGAAAATATTAGTAAATTAGTTAAGAGTGCATTTATTAATGAAAATGAATATGGAAACTTGATGATATGAAGAAATAGGATTCTGAAATAATTAGATGAATAGGATTGGGACGAGGTTGATAAGATGTAATTATTATTGTAAATTTTGTAGATAGCTTGTTATGATAGATTAGACTAAGGAAATGTATTGGGGATAAAATATAAAAATACAAAAATATGAATTGGTGTTTAAAAATAAATGTATGTAACATTTGTTGTGTTTAAAAGTAAAATTGCATTTACAATTTTATTTCAAACAGGAGGGGATAAATGCTGTGGATTTTAGTGTCAAAATTTTGGAAATTTTGGAAAATTCTAAAATCTTCGTTGAAAACTAACACTTTTGAAATATTTTTATCAACTTTTCCTGTTAAAAATAAATTTAAGTTATTTAATGGAGTGTCATTGATTTTGAAATCAATGTGTATACTTTTTAATAAGGTTAAATAATACATGTTTCTATTTATTATCAAACAGCTTACTCACCGATTACTTAAGTATACGTAACATCCAGTTGTGCGCAAGTTATTGATGTGATGTAATTCAATTATGTATAATTTCAAATGAGTATATCGACGGGTTATGTGATTCTTTAAGGTTTTGTTTTTGTATATAGTTCGTTATTATTGCGTAAAAGTATTGTGTAATAATGTGTAATAGACGTGTCACTTTTATATAAGAATTTTAATCTGCTATTATGTATTATATGAGTGTACAGTTTGTATTAGTTCGTAAGGTGACGTCAGATTGTGTAATATAATTATGTAAATAAGAAATAGTATATAAGCTTAGAAAATTATAATTTTAGGGGGTCAGTAAAAAAAAACGACGAAAGAGTAAAGATATTATAGTAAATCCAGTAAAGTCGTGGCTGATAATATTGTAAATAAA
The DNA here is from genome assembly GCA_929113105.1 of Agrypnus murinus. NCBI lineage: Eukaryota > Metazoa > Arthropoda > Insecta > Coleoptera > Elateridae > Agrypnus > Agrypnus murinus. The sequence continues at coordinate 23,181 of CAKMYN010000116.1, forward strand.
TAGTTAAGTTGGTTGATGTATGGAATACGGCGAAAATATTAAAAAGGTTATAAATTGTAGAAGTGTATACGTTTATAAAGAACCTTTTAAAGTTAATTTACTTGCTAAGTAAGCAAGATAATAAATCTTCGATTAAAACCATCAATCGGTGTTTTATTTAATTAAACACAAAAAGCAAATACAAGTTCTTCGAGAAAGGGATATATACCCGCAGTTAAAATAAAACAAAAGTGAGTTACCAAAACCAAGAGTGTGGATGGTGTTATGTGGGAAAGCCATGCAAAAGGGAGGAAGTCAACCGGAATTGGAAATCGGCACTGAGACAACATAAGTGACTTGCTCTGCCAATTGGTTTTGGAAAGAGGGCATCTATAGAAAAAGGAAGAAGCATCGCTTTATAAAAAGGTAGGAAGTTATTTCCTTTGGTATCTGATGAAGAAAAGACTATCGTTTGTGAGGTGTAATTAAGTGATTTGAACAATTTAGCCATTAAACTTAATTAAGATTTCAATTTTAAAAAGTGTTTTCAATTTCAATTTGTATATTTTTAAAACCTACAGGAATCCACATTCACCCTGAGATGAGTTATTTTTATAAAATTTAATTCTGTTATGTTAATTTATTTAACTGGCGCCCAACTCTCTTACGTAAACTTGAGTTAGTCAAGAACTAACGTAACATTAATTTTATATAACCATTGCATTATTAAATCTATTCAAAGGTATTTTTTTGAATCATATAAGAATTTATAAAAGAGGGAAGTTGAGAAGCATTTCCAAAGTACACAGTTTTTTTTAATTTAATTTATTTATAAATCAATTATTTACAAGCTAACAGCAATTATTCATTATTTGAATGTATTTTTGAATATAAAAACAATATTTTATTTTTAATTAGCCAAATTCATTATATATATTTTTATTTTGCTAGCCGAGGTGGGAAAAGAAATCAAAATTATTCTGTTTATGCCAATTCATCGCAATATATATATATATATATATATATATATATATATATATATATATATATATATATATATATATATATATATATATATATATATATATATATATATATATATATATATATATATATATATATATATATATATATATATATATATATATATATATATATATATATATATATATATATATATATATATATATATATATATATCTATA
>CAKMYN010000117.1:0-24217 GCA_929113105.1 Agrypnus murinus
TGTGAACAATATGCCAAAGTGAGATAGTTTAGTTAATAATAATACATTAAATTGCACTGTTATGTGGTTGCTCATAAATACTAATTATCTTAGATCTAGTACCTCTCGATGTGAAAACATCTATAAATATGTCAAATCTGTTACTAGGTAAACAATTGTATAATTTAAAGATAGTTAACATGGGACTATTATAATGGTGAAAAGTGTTTAGTATTCTATAATAAAAGACCTTTGTTGATCGGCTAGTAGATCTAGGTACATAAAAGTAAATTTGACTAAGAAGACCAGAACACTGTATACGACCATTAGTAATGTTTTGTAAGAATACAAGACTAGAAAGATTTTTTCTTGATAGGAGTGAAGTTTCATTAACAATAATAAGCAGAGCCTGGTGATTACAATGCCTAATTGGATAGTTATCATATGTTTTGTAGTAACAATATTTACAAAATTTACGAAAAACATTTTCAAGAAGACAAATATATATTTCCTATCTTTAATGAAAGTAAACTATTTTTGACAAATTCAAGGTCAGTTATGTTTACAAATTTTTAAACGTGTTCCTTTTAACATTCGTTTTTTAGGGATTTTCCATATAGGTTCTCTTTTGCAATTATTAATTTGATAAACCTTACAGCTGTAGTTCATATAAAGTACTTGTAAAAAATAATTTATTTATGCAGCACTCATTCGGATCATTTAAAAATTAAATATCTTAAAATAAACACGTTCTAAGAATTCTATATAGTCAACATGCGAACTTTAGAATTAATTGTTTTTGTTCCTCAAGGCTTGTTTATAGTAACGAATGCAACTAAACTACCGTTGTAGATTAAAAGGCAAATAAGATTTTATGTCTGACCAATTTTTATTATAAAAAGTCATGTATCTTTTATAACAGTGATTATTACATTGCCATTTCACGATTCGTTTATGTATCTACGGCATACATAAAAAAATGTTGTGCTAAATTTAAAAATTTTTAATATAGAAAACGCATTGTAACATTATATATTATACATTCCCAGATTTGCTACAATATCTGAAGTATTATATAACAAAGTTAAAAAAACTTTAAAACCTGCGTAATATGACACATCATATAAACACTCCCTTATACTGCATGCACGTAGGATCCAGCTCTTTTCTGCTTCTCATTTTCTATGAGTCTTTCAAAATATTTTTTAATGTCACTCGATGTTGTTTTATAGCAATTTTACTTTGTCCAACAAGCGTTGATATTCGTACACTGGTATAACTGTAAACGTTTCAAAATTGAAAACAGCATTCACAAAGCATTCCAATTATAATGTCTGAACAAGGATTTTCTAAGCACCACAGTCTTTGAGGTTCAGTCCAATACATGAGAGTACCACTTTTAGGAGATAAAACCCTCCAACCCAAGCAATAGGTTGGATTTTTTTCTGCATTAGCAAACTGAATTTCTTTGGGCATGTGATATACTTTTTCATCACATCACACTGAACCCTTTAGTTCAGTTACATTTGATTTTGTAAGAAATAGAGAAACCATACGAGATCTTTGGGAAGGCTTTTACTTCATTTTCTGCGTTAACGTCTCTATTTCTTTTTGTTTTGATAGTACAGTAGCTTTTGAGCAGTAAAGTACTTTTTTTTCTTTTCTTTTCCGTCATATCTTTTTGCAGTTTTCAATGGTTCAGCACCATAGTGCGTGCATGTTGAATAAAAGAAAAGAAGTTGTCAAGGAAAATATTATGGTTATGGTTCTTGTCTACAATAGAATCTTACCGGTTTTACGTTTAGAAACATTTTGCATGAGTGCCGTCCAAGATATGGAACCATCTATTCATCTTAATATAAGTTGCTCGAAAATACTCCATACTGCATGAGTTTTTCATTCATGATGTAAAAATTACCTACTAAGAATTACCAAAAAGAATGAAGCGGATGTAATCATGAACGACTTCAACGCAAGGATAGGTAAAGGAAGAGTTGAAGATATTGTTGCAGACTATGGTATTGGCAAACGGAACGACAGGAGTACCAGTATATCCCTATACTGGTACAGTTCTTTAATGAAGAAAACTTAATGGTAGCAAACATTTGGTTCCAATTCCCAGAAAGGCGATTATACACTTAGAAAGGACCAAGAGACAATGAAGGAAATATCATAGGAAATGATAATCAAATAAATTACATACTGATTGATAAACGATATAGAAACGGGATTATAGGTGTAAAAAGTTATCCTGGATCATACATCGGATCTGATCGCAAACGCCGTAGCTGGAAAACTTGATATTAAATTGAAGAAAATCCAGAAGAGAAAGAAACAAAACAAGGCCTAACTTTGAGAAACTGGGAGAACCAGAGAGATAAAACAGGAAATAACAAGTGTAAGAGAATAACAACAGTAAGAGTGTCAAATAGTAAATTTAAGGAAACTAAGTACAATTGGAAACAACAGAAACAATGAAAAACTCTTGGCAGTCTATTAAAAACGTAATACATGAAGTACAAGAAAATGAATTGGGAATCCAAGAGCCGAGAGCAAAACAGAAATGGATGACGGGCGAAATCATTTTATTGGTGGACGAAAGAAGGAAGTAGCTGCAATCTTAACATTAAATTCAACTATTTTTTCATTTTATTTTGACATTTCAGACACCTGCCATACATACACAATGCGTTACTACATGTTACAGGAGTTCATAGGAATTGTCATTATCTACAAGTTTTAGTGGTTTTAGTTTTTGTGGTTTGAAGCTTATGTTTGCGCGTTGCTTGTACAAACAGGTAGCTCTGTTTATTTCATTAGGTTTGCATACATAATATAGACCAGTGGTCGCCAAACTTATGAAGCTTCTGAGCTACTGCACCGTTTTTAAATCCTACTATGAGCTACTAGTCAAGAGAACTACCAACTTTTTTAAAAAATCTTACATTTGTTTATTGCCTATAAACTTACATTTCTAGTAAATATGAAATCAATTTTAATTAAACTGTATATAACAAAAAGAAACTGAAATTGAATTGTACATAAGAAAGAAATTGAAGTATTGCTAGTAATAAATAACAAATGTAATAACAGATTTTTAACCAGACTTATTAACTTTAATGAGAAGGATGGACTTCTTTTTTGTCATCAACAGCTCAGTGGAGGAATCATGGTTAGCCATCCGGAGCGTTAACGCGATCTACCGAAAATGTCCCCGCGAGCTACTAGTACCTCGCCATCGACGGTTTGGGGATCCCTGATATAGACGGTAATAACATAGGGATGGCATCGAGAGAATGTACTGTAGAATATTTTTGTTTTGTATGACAATTTTGTTTTGTGTGCAATGCCAATTGTTTTATTTGCTAAACTATAAAGACGGTAGTGTATATCATTGGACATCAACAATGTACTTAAAAATCTTTTCCGTTGGTTTTTTCGACCTCCAACAACTCTCCAAGGTTTCACCAGCGAGTCATGCAAAACTAGAGTACGGATTGCTTATTTCTCATTGCTTATTCCTTTTCCAGGTTCAAGTCCAACAAAACGTTTCCCTGTGTTTTTTTTATTCAGAGATGGACCTTAGTTTTTCTTCAGGTGTTTTCTTAACTGTATTGTTTTCAGTTTTTTTTACTTAAATGCTTTCTTCTTCTTTTCACATTCTCAAGTTTACTCAAAACAAATAACCAGAAACCTAAGTGCAGAGATGGTTTCTTTTTGTATCAGAACTTGCCCGACGAAGAGAACACAAAAAATTGAACAGCTAAAAAATCATTTGGCAGGTCAATCACCGCTGGATATTTTTTCTAAAACTTTTTGATGATGAAGTTGAAAATATAGTATTGCCATTTTTTGTAAAGTAGGCTCATGATAAATAATACACACGATTTTATATTTACAAGGCAAGAACTTTTCAGTTTTATTGGCATCCTGTTTTTATTAGGCTATCATACGTTGTCCCAAGCTGATTTGTATTGGTATGTTGAAGAAGGCAAAGGAGTCGATATTGCATAGAACTGCATGACGAGAAACAAATTCAGAAATATTCAGTAAGGTCGATAAAACTGTTACATTTTCTAACTTTGCGGCCTTTTTTACAACTTCTTTTCCTTAAGGTGCTGTCTTCTTATAGAATGTTAGCAACAACTTCGGCAAATCTTATAAACTTATAAATACTTATTAGTAAATTAGAAGTACGTAATTCATGTATAAAAAATAATCGTATCGGGAATAATTCAATATAAGCATAAAAGACGTTCCTATAAAAATGCTGTTGTTTATTAATAACAAGTCGTAGCAAAATAAGAAACCTTTGCACTACGCCATTTCCGTGTAAAGCGATATTATGTAGGTGACAAGCATTATTATGGATTATATTTCCCAAAATTTCTGTCTTTGTTTATTTTAACATAAAGTGACGTAATCCTGTATATGCTATTATACTTTAGCATAGTTGCTTCCACGGTCATTTTACTTTTTTTAATGTCTCTGAAAATAAACGTTTTAAATTATTTTTTATTAAGAACTTGCATTATTATTATTACTTGTTTATGATAAATCTAATTTTGTCTGTATTACCTACAATTCTCGCAGTAATAAATAGTAGAGGAAAATATGAAACAAAAGCCGCTTATTTACGATTTTCGTGTGAACGGAAAGGTAAAAATGTATGCATGCATTTTTATGATAGTTTATGTCTTGGGGATGAACTTTCAACAATTCGTCAAAAAATCGTTCTGTGCAGGGGTCTTCTAGGGGTGGTTTTATGATAAAACCATCAATTTCTGATTTTTTGTAGTAATATTCTATTTATTATAAGCTTTCTGATGGTACCATCGGTAATTAAATGCGAGTATTAGAAATAAACAATGTTTAAGAAGACTTAAATAATTTAACACGGCAGTATACGGGCGAGAAATATTTCAAGAGCGATTATCTCAAAAGCGGCAATTTCTGTAAATTGTAATTTTTGTTTGCACTCAATTTTCTCGAAAACCGTCGACTTTATCAAAAAATCATACTGTATAAACATTATTACTCAATAGTAGCGCTATCTGATGGTTTTTAATTTTCTTAATTATCTCTCTTAATAAGGGAGATATTTGATGAAACGTAAAGCTCTGCATATTCCCCCTCTTAAAACGTCGTATACCCCCGTACACCGCAGCGCTCGACAAACTATCCATACATGCATCAAATAATGCTTCCTGTTATTTCTTACTATTCATATTTTTTACCCTTTGTTATTAAATATATTATTTAACTGCTATAAATTGGAAAATCCTTTGTGTGTACATATGTATAAGCAGTTACAAAAGTTGGTAACTTATTAGTTGACCCATTTAAATTTGTTATGGTAGGTTAATAATTTATTAATTATATCTTCCCATAACTTTAAACGGACCGTTGAATTTTAGACGTATGCTTGTGTTTATTATTATAGTTTTATGAAAACCCTGACAGATGTGAAATTATTAGTCTGGAATTTTAGTTTGATTTTGTCATTCAGTGGTTGAAACTGTGGTGACTGTTTGAAGGGTGCTTTCTTTAAATAAAAGTGTGTCTGTTTCGAGAGGTTAATAAGACTGTTTTTGCATCACATTGTTTACTTACCTTGAACTCCTATAATTGTAAGTATTATTTTTCACCATTTTATAATGTTCTTACTCAAAACAACAGTTTAACATAATTTGGTAGTAGTCATTTATTTTATTTCGTTCGAATATTATATTTTAGAATTGGAAATCATGGAAGTAACAAGTAGCTCGGAAAGCGAATTAGAATCAAAGATAAAAACGATTCAATATCGCAAGAAAAAACAGAAAACCTGCATAACTTGTCAACAAGCGGACAATTTAGTTTCAAGTGCTCCAAAATCATTCTTAACATTTAAAAATAGTGTTCAATTAAGGCTAAATCAGCTAAATGTAGATCCTGGTCATGATGAATTTTTAAATAAAGTTCTAGGCATTATTAATTCCTCTCAAAGTCATGAGTTAGACTGGCATCAAAGGTGTTACTCTAGTTTTACAAGTAAAAAAATATTAAAACTTTTCAAGCTAAATATATAGCAGAGAATTTGTTTAAATCTTGTGAAAGTCACAGATAATTGAGATCGAACAGAAAGATGATCTGCAATCTTACGATTTCTTGCAAATTGGTTGTTCTGAAATATCTGAGATCGTCAATCTCTGCAACAGCATTAAAAGTGATATGTCACAAGTAAAGGGATTGGACAACTACAAAGATTTAAGTAGCAATAGTTTTAGAGAGTACATTCCAGATAAACTGTTTTTATTAATACAGTTGCTAGTCGAAGATTCAGACGATGAAAGGAAAAAAAATGTTGTTCTGAATATTTGTCAAGACATAATTTACTGTCATTCCAATTTTAAAAAGCATACTCCAAAACACGCCGCTTTGGGTTCACTGGTTCATCAAGAGACTAAATCAAGCAAAATCATCGAAACCCTTCATTCCTGTGGGCATTCTCTACCTTATAGGAATATCAATATCATGAGAATTAGAAACTCCGTTGCACAATCTGAAATTCTACGACAATGAAAAAACATTGTTCCATCACAATTAATAAGAGGAAGATTTATTCAATTTGCTGGAAACAACATTGACCTTTTAGAGGAAACTCTTGGTAACGGTTCAACTTAATATTAAATATAAATTGTAGTAAACTGTGTTTTTTGGCTGTTTAATCGCTATTTATTGGCTTTTCAAACATTCTATACTTTAAACAATCTTGCTTTCTTTTTTTCCAAACTCTTATATTACGTTTGTATGAAGACATTACAAAATTACAAACATAAATAGTTCGTATAAATGAATCGTTGCACGTATTTACGAAGCCTGTAAGGAGTTGTGCCACGCGCTATCACAGCGCTTCACAAAACAATCGATATCTCCAAAACTATTAAACATAAGTTTATAATTCTTTTTTTAAAAACTTTTTGAAACCTTTACCATTAATTCTTCCGCAGGATGTATAGGAAAATTTCCAAAGATAAGAAACTTTGTCACTTAGTGTAATTTACATTACACGAAAAGCTAAATTTCAAGTTCAGACATATTGTTTAAATTAATTAAACAAATTTTATTAATCTGCTTTATATAGTTAGAAGCGCTCATGTTTGAGCATTAATTTAAAAAAAGAACTACAACGATATCGCAATTAGTTCCCAAGATATTGCGATATAAATATTAAAGTGTGGATTTTAAAAATTGTCGATTTTGATCTAAAATCACCCCTACAGCACCCCTGCACAGGACGATTTTTTGACGAATTGTCGGAACTTCTACCCCAATACATAGGCTATCATATAAAAACATCCATACATTTTTGCCTTTCAGTTCATACGGGAATCACGATAGCTGGTCGATTTGCTTCTACTAAAACAGTAGTCGAACTTTAAAACCAATTCTAGCACACGTAAAAAACAAATGCTGATTATTGTGTCACTTAATTCACAAATGACACTTAATTCGAATTCTCAGTTAGTGAACAGATTCAGAATTGGGAAATTGCCAAAAATTCCGTACTTTTTATAATTTTTAAAGAATTTTGAAAACATTTACATTTTTTCGGCAAAGAACAGAGCTAAAAATCTGATTTTGTACCGTAAATCTAGTTATGTTAAAAGTGTACGTTATGATGTTGACATTTCAAAAATGTGTAGATTTTATTTAAAAAAATAATTTCTCGAACGATGGATATTAGGGTAATGGACAATGGCTAGAATTTCAGGCTGTGTTTGCATGCATGTAAAAACTGTAATAATTACTTTCTACTATTCACTGAACTTATTACTAAAGATGATAGCTTAAATATGTAAATCGATTTCTACAGCAGTAATTGTTGGACACCGTCGATGGAAAACTTTAAAATGTAAACGGAAACAAAATGTTTTAAAATACTTTAGTATTTTAGATTTTAATTACTATGGACGACATATTTCATACGTCCTTTCAAAATTTGCTAACGATGACAACAATTTTGAAATCAGCGACCTCAAAAATCCCTTTCTATAAAATTTCATATAAATCCAATAATATTTCGAGTTTTATGATGTTTTTATGCATATAATATTTTAAATCTGAAAGCCTTCTAAATAAAATTCATACACATACAGAAACGAAACTAAAAGTATTTATTACATAGCGTTAATAAAATAGAATTATTTTTGCCAGTTTAAATGACGCAATCTTTACTCAGAAATGCAGAGAGTAACTCGACACCGCAGACAGGCAAAGGAATTCGAGCAGGCTGGCCAATACTGAAAAAATAAATGGACGCTGTATAAACCTATAGCTTGCATAAAATAAACAGACGCTGAATAAACCTATAGCTTGCAAAAGACGCTGACTGATACCATCATTTATATACACTTATATACGCCGGACGCTGGGAGCTACGCTTTTGGTCCGGACGCATGGTAGGCCTCTATAGATATATATATATATATATATATATATATATATATATATATATATATATATATATATATATATATATATATATATATATATATATATATATATATATATATATATATATATATATATATATATATATATATATATATATATATATATATATATATATATATATATATATATATATATATATATATATATATATATATATATATATATATATATATATATATATATATATATATATATATATATATATATATATATATATATATATATATATATATATATATATATATATATATATATATATTATAATAATAATAATAATAATTTTTATTGGTCTTAGAAAAAAATACATTTTATAGACAGGTCATACATAATTAAAATGTGTGTAAGTTTCAAATACAAACATGTACATATATAGACATTAAATTGTGAATCAAAATAGTTTGTAAAAATCTTTTATATTATAAAAACAGTTTTTTGTTAATATTTGCTTCATTGTTCTTTGGAAGACCTTATTGTTGAGCTGTCGAAGTTCCTCTGGAATATGATTGAAAAGATGAATTTCTGTTTGTTGACTCTTGCTTAAACGATGTTGCTCCGGTACTATATTCTTTTTATGCCTTGTGTCGTGATTATGAATGTGTGCGTGAGTGGTGTATTTATGAATATTGTTTTTAACATAGCAGAGTTTCTGATGTATTATTAATGAAAATAATGACATTACTTTTAATTCTTCGAACAAAGGTTTACAGTGTTCTAGACGACTAGCTCCTTTAATTGCCCGTATTGCCGATTTTTGTAAGGTAAAGGCTCTGTGCAGGTGTATTTCTGCTGCGTCTCCCCATAATAAAATTCCATAGGAAAGGCGAGAATGAAACATGGCATAGTAACATGTCAGAGCGGCTTCTTCATTTATTATTAATTTTGTTTTACGTATAGCATATACTGCTTGACTCAATTTTGAACATAAGTAGTCTAAGTGCTTTTGCCAGGAAATTGATTCGTCCAAGTAGATACCTAGAAAATTAACTGGATTCTGAGGGTTGTTTAGAGCGGTTAAGGTGAAGGTAAGTGTATTTGTCTTTTCATTATTTAATAAAAGGTCATTAGCATCAAACCATATTTTTGACTCTGCTAAAATGTTCTCAGTTAGTTTGGGAATGTTGGTATCTTTGTTAATCGTTGTGTATAGAGTTGTATCATCTGCGTATAGAATTGGAAAGACATTCGGCTGTTTTATATTGTTAGGAAAATCATTGATATAAATTAAGAATAAAAATGGGCTTAAAATGGACCCTTGAGGCACTCCTCTTTTGATAACTCTTATATTACTCTTTTGATTATTTAAAAGTACTTGCTGTTTTCTGTTTTCTAGAAAACTAGCAATCAAAGAGTAGGATGACCCTCTAAGTCCATAATATTCACATTTTTCCAACAGTAAATTATGTAGTACACAGTCGAAAGCCTTTGACAGATCTGCATAGATTGTATGGCAGTACATTTTACTTTCATAGGCTTCTAAAATCTTGTTTTTTAGTTTTATTACTGCGTCTATTGTGGTTCTACCTTTTTGAAAACCATATTGGGAGTCATTTAATAACCTATTTTTATAAAAATATGCTTGCATTTGTGATAGAATAACTGATTCCAGTATTTTTGAAATTATAGGAGGGATAGTAATTGGCCGAAAATTATTTATATTAGATGTATCTCCTTTTTTGTGAAGAGGGACGGTTTTACACAATTTGAGTTCAGTAGGAAAGTAACCCCCTTGAAGACATGAATTGATAACATCTGTTAAGGGAGAGATTATATAGTCTGATATTTCTTTTAAAATATAAGTCGAAAAACCGTATATATCTTGGGTTTTTTTATTTTTTAAATTTTGAATAATTGTTTGTATGTCTTTGTCAATAACCGGTCTAAAGAACAAGCTACATTCTAAGTGTACATTTTTGTTTTGTAGAAGTTGCATAGCAGATGGCCCTATTTTCGGTATATTGTTTGTTATATTGTTGACGGATTCAATGAAATGTTCATTAAATTGTTCTGGCGATAACTGATTTTCAGATATCGTTTTTTTATTTGTTTCGTTGTGTATGATATTCCATATAGTTTTAGTTTTATTTTCCGATGCACGGATGAGACGCAAATTGAATTCATTTTTTGTTTTATACAGTAATTCTGAATGTATTTTTTTATAGTTTAGATAGTTGCGTCTAATTTCTTGGTTTTGGGAGTTTTGCTTGTATAAATGATGTAAGAGTAACAACCTTTCTTTAGAAGTTTGCAATTCCGGAGTCATCCAATTAGGTTTATTGGACGATTTTGCCTTTACTTGTTTAGTAGGAAAGCTGATTTCAAAATAATGCAGTATTAAATCAAAAAATAGTGTACATTTTTGTTCTACATTATTTTCTTCATAAACTACATTCCAAATTTCATTTTGTAGATGATTTTTGAAAATACTAATATTGTGTTTATTGCATTTTCTAATGTAAGTGTTATTTTTAGGATTGAGTTTTATTGACTGGACTAATTCTAAAGTTAGAACCCTATGATCAGATACTCCAATATCGGTGACCATGGCTTGAAACTCACAAGCGTTTATAAAAAAATTATCTATGCATGTTTTACTACCATTAAATACCCTGGTATATTCATATACTGTCTGCATAAGGCCGTATGAGGCAAATAAGTCAATTATTAATTTTTTATTGACGCTATCTTTTTTAAAATCTATGTTAAAATCGCCGCAAATAACAATACGAGTTTTTGGAAATTTATTTAGTACTTGGAAGATGCTATGTATTGTATTTATTAAAATATTGATATCAATATTGTTATTTGGGCGGTAGATAACTACAATAATCAATTGCAATTCTTTAATGTAGATTCCTGTTAATTCACAAGTCATTTCATTTGATAATTGTTTTATTTTGTTTAATTCTATGCTTTTTATATCATCGTGTACAAAAATCGCTGTGCCCCCATGAATATGGTTTTGTCTACAAAAATTTCCTGCTAAATAATAGTTATTTAGTGTCACTGTGTTAATTTCATTCATATCTAACCAAATTTTTGTAAAACATAATATTTTTGGATTTTGTAAATTAGCTAAACTTTCTTCTATGTGTAGAATTTTATTCCTTAAACCTTGCACATTAAAATTGAAAATGCAGAGAGAAATTTGATTTGTGTTATTTATCATTTGTTGTGATTCGACGAAAAAATTTAAATGGCCTTATTAATACACCCTTAGGCCATGTCTCTGGTTTTAATAATATGTTTTTTAAGTCTAGGTTTGTAGTGGTAAGTTTAAAGGAATTGTAGGATTTGGTTTTTACTTCCGGTATATATATATATATATATATATATATATATATATATATATATATATATATATATATATATATATATATATATATATTTAGTTGAAATTAATTTTTGTTAAGTTGAATAATGATTTTACATTAAATAATATTTAGAATGCAAATTCATATAAAAAAATTTATCGACTCTGCTGGGACTCGAACCCAGGACCCTCCACTATCTAGGTGGTATCTCTACCAACTGAGCTACAGAGTACGACTACCAGCATAGCGAGAAATTTTCCATATGAATTATCTTCACACTCGTGAGAAATTGGCACTTTTCTGCACTTGTAACACAATATACTATTTCACGCAGTTTTGTTTTATTTATAAACAGTAGGAAAAGGATAATTTGACCTAAGACTAATCCAGCTGATGGATCAACTTTATAAATAAAGCTGCGATAGTGAAACATAGTTTTATAAAATAATACCACTCAATGATATTATTAGTTATTGTTAGGAACAACGAGTAAGCCTGTCTAACGAGTAAGATTTTATAAAAAACTAGTGAGAATGCGCAGAGCTAGCATTGCCATGACGAACAAAACAGCGCCGGCGATAGGTGTGTAGCTCTTATGCTCGAGCAACACACAGGGCGAAAACATGTGTTACTGAGCAACACGCAGGGAAATGCGAAAAAGTAATTGAATAATTAATTAAATTGAAATAGTTATTTTCATTGCGAGATGCGTAAAAATATCGGGTAGAGTTGGGTTCTAATAGAACAAGAATATCCGGAATCACCTACTAAATAGCAAAAGTAGTCACAAAGTTATAGCCCATCAAATGAGAACTTTCGTGTGGGTTGTGCAGACGGAGAAATTCCCGGTAAAAGAGATGCATTGCTTGCACTCCTACTTTCCATCAGTCCAAATGACTGTGCCTGAAGTGAACCGCAAGACGTTCAAGACAAGTAAGAATTGCGATACCGGACTGATAAGGCCGATATGCCTCTGCGTATCCCAAGTTTTCGGTTGATGGACTGTACACGATGCGGAATCGGTATACACTTTGCCGTAATTTCGTGCCTTTCCTTCATGAACGACCCAGTGCATTGGATTGCACCGGAAAGGAGTGCAGAATTGCAGTGATTCATTCTAGTTCTGATATACTTTAAATTATTTAAAGTTTGTGGTTTAATTTAAAAGATCTCAAGAATGAAATTATAGCTATCGTTATTTAAAACTCTGAAAAAAATCGAAAATAAAATAAGCAGGTGAGTTCAGAAAATGCTGCTTCTTTCTGCCCGAGCCGTCTTGCGTAAACTACTTTTATTATCGTCTAATGTCTAAGCTGTCTGAGCAAGAGAAGCGTTTGTGGGAAAAGGATTAAATGCATTGGCACGTGCATTAACTGCGTTCAGGAATCGAAAAAGTTCGGAATTTCACCGTGATACAGTGTCAAGACAGTGGAGTCACTTTCTGCAAATAAGTAACAAAAAAACTAAAGAGGCTAGAGTCGAGTTTTCGATTTAGTGAATTGAACCTTTTCGAAGTGAAAGTAATGATGAACATTCCAAATTTATGGGAATTCAATCACTATTATTATTACTATTATATTGAGTGATATTTTCTTTGGCAACATATGGCAAAATCAAAAGCAACTGTATACTTAATAAACTAATTTATTTTTGAAAACTAATGTTGACGTAACACATTAGTTGTCATAAAAACTAAAATTCTAAGTCCTAAAATTTTTCGAATTTTTTGTTGCTAAAAATGATTATTTTTTCGTCGATTTTTAAAAAATACAAAATTTTTCATTTTTCAAAAATTTACCAAAATTTTCGGTGGTACCTTTTGACCACTTTACCGAAGAGATACAAAAAAATGTTTCAACCAAAAGTTTCTTAGAATTTGATGTACTATAAGATTCCAAAAAGAAAAATTCAAAAAAGTCAACATGGAAAAAGGCGACAGACAGACAGACGTCACGAATTCAGAGACGAACTTTTTGTTCGTCGAAAATTATAAAACGGGCTATCCCGACATGTATTCGGTTTGACAATTCACCGAACATCTATGTATTTTTTTGTGAAACGGGTAAACTTTTACGGAAATCAAGCACCTAGCACTTTTTCCCGTAAATATATTAACATGTGTTTGACTGCTAGCTTATTATTTTAAGTTTCCCCATTGGTTGAAATTGATTGAAATACAAATTGCCAATCTAACAAATTGTGTACTACTTTAACTTGTCTTATCTTTGATTGCCTTATTATTAAAATATTTGCTCTTACTTTGAAATTGCTATTGTAAGATCTAATCACAACATCAGGCAATCTTCTCCAAATGTTCATTGTATTAAAATCAACTAGGTACAAAAACAGTTTAAGTAGTGCATGCGACAAATACATACATATAGTAGTATAATATTATCAAATCTCTTACGAATTTCCCACTTGTTTGTTTAAAATATCCGGTTAAATAAAACTATGTCATAGTATTTTTAACAATTAATGATAAACTAATTCAATGATATTGCAACTATAAGTAGAATTTTTTCAAATAGAACATGTTGACCTGAATATTACTTATACAAGTTCATTATTCCTTATCAGTTGAAACATTTATTAAACCTAGAATATCTACTATAACATCTAGTGATCATATGTATGGTACATAATTACTTTTTTCTATTTCGCGTCTATAATAAAGCTGTTAAAGCACCCAAACCAGTGCGTTAATAGCTCATTTGAGTGCTTTAATAGCCCAACTTTTTCAAAGTTGGTAGCATTGAAAAAATAATCGAAAAAACATAAAATTGGCAAAAACCTCACTCAATTTTCTGTGTCAATCAATGAATTTTGAAATGTCACATCGGTGTTGTCAACTTCCACAAAAATCCCTAAATTTTGAAATTGCGATTTTTTTATTTAAAAAGGGAATAAAAGACGCAAAATAGAAAAAATATCATAAATAACTCGTTTCGTAAGTCATTATTGCACTCGTCCTTTAGAAAACTCGCCGCAAGCGGTTCGTTTTCTAAATTTAGACTCGTGCAATAAATCTTGCCTTATGAAACTCGTTCTTTAATATACTATTATTATTGTTGCAGTATTTTATCAAAACTTATCTTAATTTCAAACAAGACAATTACTTTAATCCTTTTTGCAGAACAACTTCTTCACCTGATACTCGTATTATTATTAAACAACCAGAAGCTACATCTAAAGAAAAATCGAAAAAGAGTGCAAAATACCTCTACGGGGCTGTTTTAGTTGGTAAGTACGTACTATTCTCTTCTATTCAAATTAATTAATTAAACACAACTAACCAACCGTTTTCTCTTTTTCAGTCAATATCGTATCGTTTGCATTGGGAATATCTTTAACATGGTCTTCCCCTGTCATCTCGAAATTGAACGGTGAAGTTGTAACTGACGACAATCCAATTGGACGTTTTATAACAAAGGACGAAGAGTCTTGGATTGGATCTTTATTAACCCTAGGAGCAGGATGCGGACCTTATTTAGCTGGTTTCATGTCAGATTTCATGGGAAGAAAGAAGACACTCCTATTTTGTTCCGGAGTACCTTTCTTCATATCGTTTCTAATATTAGCGTTTGCTGAAGATTTGATATTGTACTATGTTGCGAGATTTATGGCTGGTATAGCTTTAGGTAGTGTGTTTTGTGTTTTACCTAACTATGTCAGTGAAATATCTGAACCTCGTAATAGAGGTAGTCTTGGTACGACTATGAATATATTTCTAACTTTTGGATTGTTCTTTTCTTACATCCTTGGTCCTTTTATATCGATTATGGCATTTAGTTTGATCTGTTCAGCCTTTCCTGCGATTTTTGTAGTTTTATTCTGTTTCTTCCCAGAGAGTCCATATTACTTGGTTCAGAAAAAACAATTTGATGCAGCAGAAAGTTCGTTAATGAAATTGCGTGTAGATTCAAAAGAAAGTATTCAGAAAGAACTAGAGGAGATTAAAGATACTGTAGAAGAAGCCCTACGTTCTAAAGGACATTTCTTCGATATATTCCGCTCCCGGGGACTTATTAAAGCTTTAATTATTTCATTGGGTTTAGTACTTTTTCAACAATTCTCTGGAATTAACGTAGTTTTATTTTATACACAAACCATTTTTGAAGCAACAGGCAGCAATATATCTTCCATAGTTTCTTCAATAATTATTGGTGGTGCCCAGTTAATTCCAAGTGCAATTACGCCATTAGTCGCAGATAGGGCAGGAAGGCGTCCTACACTTTTAGTGTCCTGTTTTGGTATGATAATATCTGCAGCACCACTTGGCCTCTATTTCTACCTGAAAAGTATAGATCTAGATGTAAGCTCAATATCCTGGTTGCCTGTAGCCTGCCTCGTTGTTTATATTATAGCATTTCGTATTGGATTTGGTCCTTTACCATGGACAATTATGTCCGAGCTATTTCCTGCCAATATCAAGGCAGCAGCATGCACAGCCACAACGTCATTCTGCTACTTCTTGGCATTTTTAATCACAAGGTATTTCCAAAACATAACGCTATACATAGGAATGAGCGGAGGATTTTGGCTTTTCACTGGTTTCTGCGTATTATCAGCTTTGTTCATTTGGTTCTATGTGCCAGAAACGAAGAAAAAGAGTTTCCAAGAGATTTTTGCCATTTTGAATGGTAAAAACTAATTGTTTTGTCTGTTGTAAGACAATTTTTTTAAATGTACATAATAATCTTATTAAAAAGTCGTGATGTGGAATGTTACAACATACAATACAGTGCAGACACAAAATATACGTACCTACTTTTATTTTATTGTTAAAAGTGACATAAGGAAGCGGGCGTTTGAATTATAGATCTGATTAGTTTTTGAAGTAATCTTGACATCATGGTTTAGATATTGAAGTTAAACTGGAAATGTTTGAAACTGATTTTAGCAAATGCTTGACATGTAGTGGAAGAATCGTAAAAACAGCTTGGTTTCGATTTCTTGTTTATACTGTATGTCTCATTAAGGTATAAATAAGGGATCAAATCGAATATAGGGATTAATCTTGCTTTTAAAAAATCGTTTGTAAGCTTTTACCTTTTTTTTTAATGAAAAATCAATTAATTATTTAAATGATGTACAACCTACTTTTAAAATAAATGTGGTAGGCACGCGAGCCAATATTTTTTCGTAGCTCAGTTAGTTAAATAGGGGCGATGAAAAATTAAAGTCGATGCCGCCTCAGGTTCGATTCCAGCTGACAGGTAACTTTTTTGTTTTTTTAATTTAAAATTAATTTATTAAAATTAAATAAATATTTTAAAATAACAAATATTCTTTTTTTTTAAATCCCCACTGCTTGTTCCAAATCTTAATAAATGTATTGATTATTTAGAAAGAATTGAATAATATAGACAAACTACAACTGCGCTATCAGCGAAAAAGGCTAAGAACTCTTTCCACAACAAATAGTTGGTTCCAAGGCCGAATTTAAGGGTGGGCTACACAGCCCAGAGGCCCCCACCAAATGAAAAACATTACGATTTTTCTAAATTTAAGTATTTGTTTTTGTTACATGTCTTTATATTTAAAACTAATATTGTAGAGGAAAAAGCCGAATATATACAATCTAATAAACAAAACATAAAATCTTATTGAACATTAAATATTTCATCAATTTCATGCACTTATTGTAATTTAACTTTTATTGATTTGAAACAAAGTTTAGAATACTTTTGTTTGATAATAAGTGTGATTGGCATTATACAGATGCCGCGACGGTAATTTGTTGTAATTAATGTTAATTCAGCGTTTGTACTTAAACCCAAATAAAGCTTGCGATATTTATAATTGGCACGGTCAAATTAAAATAAGATAATGATATCTAGTTTAACTCGGCTGTGGGCCGGACCAATTGGATTGGGGGATTGTTTGAAACATGCTGGAAGTTATCTTTAGTGGTACAGACGTGATTATCGTGGTCTGCAGCCAGTGGCGAATTTACGCACAAGCAGGAGAAGCGGTCGTTTTAGGCCCCTCAAGTCAGAAGGCCCCGTAGAGGACCCTTGCCCAGGATCGCAGTGGACACGCAACAAATAAAAATTATTGGCATGGGAACTCACTTTGTCGCGAAGAGTGAAACATGTGAGAACAACAGTTCATATCGTGTACAGGCGGGTAAGAAGGGTGTACGGTCGACGCAATAAAGTTTTGTGCGCAAAGGCAAGCATTCAGCGGGATAGGTAAAATTTTTAACGGAATATACTGTTTCGCAGCAGACCTGCAAGGAAACTATCATCTCTGTCGCTCCGAATGCTTGCCTTCAATGCCTTCTAGCAAACTCTGCGAGGTCGTTCAACTTACATTCGGGGAAGGAGAACTGTACCATGCTTTCGACTGGGTGAAATTCCGTAATGTCATCTGTCAATTGTCAACATTTCCCAATGTTGAAACAATTTTTAAAAAATCCTATCATTACCGATGTGTAATGCAACTGATGGAGAACGACCTTTCTCCGTTCTTAAACGTGTAAAAAATTATTAACAAATAATCTTGGACAAAGTCATTTAAAAAATTTATCAGTAATGTTTATTGAAAATGACTACGCAAGATTTATGTTTTGAAAATATTGTTGATAAATTTGCTGCTTCTAAAAGCAGAAAAGTTCCATTATAAATGAACTGATTGTGAAATAACATGTTTTCCTGAAGTAGTACGTAAATACTTTACGGACTCATTCGAGTCTGTAAAGTAGAACTTTTACAGACTCATCTATCACAATGACTTATGTCAAAACTGACTTTTACGGACTCATCTGTCACTTTTATTTGCATTGTTTCACATGTATTTGACATATGTCGCACACAGCCACGTTGACTTAGTTGGCTACTCTACTGTTATTAAAAACACATTTTGTATTTTAAATTCTTAATTTCATAAAAAACGTAATGTACACCTCAGCACTTTAGTTGATTTTTTATCACTCATTATGGTTGTTCAACAATTTCCATATTCATATTATTCATGATAAAAAAAGTACAACTCTAGTGACTTAGTAACAAATAACTAATTTATCTACGACCACTATAGAGAATTACACATTTCACACAGTCTAGTAACCATGAAAATGACTCATTGCTCTTAATCTCTAAACTGTACTTATAGTTATAAGTTATAACTTTTAGATGAAGGTTAATTTATTCTTTTTAATTAACGTTTTACATTAAATTATATTTTGTATGCAAATCCATGTAGAAAAAATTATCACCCCAGCTGGAAATCGAACCCTGGACCTTCCGCTTTCCGAGCGACATCTCTATCTCTGAGCTACTGTGTCGACTACCAGCATATTATAACGGAAACTTCCTGACCGGCTAGCTCACGGTGATAAAAGAAGTCCCAGCTATATTAAAATTTATTACACAAAACCACAGATAAACCTAACAGATGCACAGCCAAATGGGGTAAAATGCGCTTGCTTTTTAGTTGCAGTATTTTTCTACAGAGTGCGCTACATATAGAATTCAAACGAAATTTTAAGAAAGAAATAGGTTTTGCACGAGTGAATATTTGAATTCTATCGTGTTAACCACGCGGTGACGTAAGAGAAGAAAAAAGTTTGAGGCAATTTCTTTAAATATGCAATATGGAATAAAGTGGAACCTATGTAATAAATAAATTCATTAGAACCTTTCTAATTAATTTTCTTGTTAAATATTTTGAAAAATATTTATATATTGATATTGATATATATTGATATTAATTAACACCAAAATTAAATTATTATGATTTTATACACGTAGTTATTACAGTTGATGATAAAGATTGATTTCTTATTACCAGTTAACACCAAACTTAATTAAGATGATTTTAAGTATATATAATAATCAAAGTTGTTTTCATTAATTATAATTAATGAAAACAACAACAATTATTGTTATTCTTGTCATCTTTATAAGTTAACTACAAAGTATTTATTATGGTTAATAAATGCAAAGTTGCAATTAACATAAAACATAAAATTATTCAAATTTACCATTGTCATATTGTGATGATATTTTTCAGTGTGGAGGTGATTTTAAAACTGAATAAAAACTATCAAGTTATGCTCATAATTCTTGATACAAAAAAATAAAACCAATAAGATATGTTTGAGTTGCGTTTTATTAAAAATATATAATTTTTGTGAAACCGTACGCGAAGTAAACACAATACAGGCCGCGAAATCCAATTTCCAAGTAACTTACAATTAGTACCATAGTTCAGGTAAATAACGTTTTGAATAGAAAAAAAATTGTGAAAAGCTGAAAATTGATATATACGCTTAAAATGTGGTGCTGAGAAACGTATATCTCCTCATGCGTGGGTGATCAAGGTCCTTTGATGCATGCATAATTCTATCTAAAGTACTAGGTATACATACACATGAATGGGCCTTGGTGGGTGATGAGCCGGCTGCGCCATCTTGGAAAATGGCGGACAAAATTACTTTTTTGCTAATATTTCAGAAAGTATTAACTTTATGGGCATCAATGATCCGAATGAAAATGTAGCTAACAAGATTCCCCACAATTTAATTTTTTATCGAACCTCGTACCTTCAATAGTTTCTGAGATAGAATTTTTTTCAGCAACTGTCATTTTTTGACATTCCGAAAAGTGCCGTTTTTTGCGCGTTTTTTCGTAAAGATTTCAAATTTGGATACTCCTACGTACAAAATGGATTTTATAAACGTTAACGAGAATTAAATTTCCTACAAAAAGTTGGTTATTGAATGTCGCGCAGCTATTTTCGGATATATGATTTTGTAAAGAAAATTGTTATCACGAATGTTATGAGAATTACATATTTTGACCACTAGTAAATAAAAAACGGTTAGTCCGACATGGCTAATTCCATGCCAAATCACGTAATTTAAAAACATGATCGTGCTTCGATATCTCAGATTTTGTTCAATTTTTGTCCTTGCATTGATACATACGAAATTATATTAAATTAATTTTTTCAGATTTTTTGGATGACAATGGCCGAAGTAGAAATTTTTCGAACAATTTCTATGTTGATGCAAATTCTGCTACCAGAACATCATCTTACCAAAATTGTCATAACTCTTGTTTTGTTTCTTGAGTTATCTGGCTCATCCAGGTGTCAGATTCGAGCTAGTTTCTGGATCTTTCAGAGAGGCTGATACTTTTTTACTCTGCAAAGCCGTTGCATGTTTCTTGATATAATCTGAAAGATCCAAGAACTAGCTTTAATCTGACACCTGGACGAGCCAAATAACACAAAAAATAAGAGATATGACAAGGATATAACAAATTTAATTAGATGATGTAAAATGTCGGATAGCAGAATTTTCAAAAAAATTCTGAGACATTGAAGCACATGGCTCTACTTGAATTGGCATGAAATTAGCCGAATGAAAAAACATATAGATTGAAAAAGTAGTTTATGCTTAGAATATAAAACTATAGGAAGGAACATAATCATCTACCACATACGACCAAGATGGGGTCTCAATATGGCGAAGTAGGTGTTTCCGGTTTTGTAATGAGATATTTCCATTGGCGGTTCTCACTGTCTCGAAATGTGCACATAAACTACATAACCTCAATTTTAAAACCTAATATCTTATATACTAATTCATGAAGCCAAAGCTACCGGTCAATTTTTCTCGGCCCCCAGACCACTTTGAAAGCTGTGGGTGGTCTTATTTTGAAGCTAAGAACCGCCTGGCGTCACGGATCGGATTTTGTCGTTTTTTTAAAAATTCATGAGTGGGAGGAGGAGACGGAAGGGGACATTAAAAGTTTTGCTCTTTCAGGGACAGTTTGGTGCCGCGAGTTAGTAATCATTCCGACCTTATTGGCGGCGATTTCCACCGTAGTTTAAGTCTACCTGTAAAGCTTCGGTCGACCCACCTTTTTTCGGTTGGGTCAACCACACGCACTTCGGCCTCTACAGGTCATTTCTACCTACTGACCCATGGAGACAGAGAGAGATTTGAAATTAATCTTAGAATATAAATATTATGTTTAATATTCTAAACAAACGAATACTTAATTATGAAATGTAATTCCCTTCTTCTTATTTGTCGGAGTTTGATAGAAAAGCAGTTTTAGGTGGTGTCTAATGGCGGTCAGTGTGACGTCATATCCGTCGCTTTTAAAGCTCGTTGCGCCGTGTAGTTACGCTCCTTCCTACAGTTTTATATTCTAAGAGTTTATGAGATTTCAATTATGTTGGCTTTGGCGTGATCTTGAAACTAATAATTAATAGGCTAATAGTTACATCAAAAAACCATAAATATACGAGTTATGAAGCATAGTTTTTACAATGGCTGACTTCGGAATAACCAGGGGCAAAAAACCCATATGCATTTGAAAGCTTATAAAAATTATTTTTTATTGAACTTCTTACCATGATTAGTTTCCGAAATAGGTTTTTCGAAATTTCTTAATCTTCAGAATATACGGTGATATTGGAGTTTTTGTTAAGCAAACTCGTACAATGATGCAAGAAAATAGATATTTAAGGGAGTTGTGGTGGGATAGTCTGAGCCAAAAGTTAATGAGCTTTGCTATTTTGACAAATAGAAATAATTACATAGATTTGCTTCAAATAATGGATCAAACGATACTAGTTTTATTAGAATGCATCTGAAAGCAGTTTAGTTATTATTTATATATGTTTTTAATGAATTATTAGTCTTTCTAAACTTAGATATTAACTTTTGACTGTCTAGTCCAAGCTTAAGAACGTGAAAATATGACGAAAAAAACAATTATTCTAATCAGAAATTTCATTCAAGTTTACTTGAGTACCGCGCGGTAGATTAGATTTTTAACAAAAAAAGGGCACACGCCTAATCAAATCAAACAACGTTTAGGCGACGTTTATGGTGATTTATCTCC
Source organism: Agrypnus murinus (assembly GCA_929113105.1). Lineage (NCBI taxonomy): Eukaryota > Metazoa > Arthropoda > Insecta > Coleoptera > Elateridae > Agrypnus > Agrypnus murinus. Next base: position 22,658 of record CAKMYN010000117.1, read on the forward strand.
TTTATATTCCACTGTAAAAAGTAGTCAAAATGTTTCCGTTTGGGGCAAGAATCTCTTGAAGATGATGAGCGCACCAGTCGTCCACTTGAAGCGGTAACGCTTCAAAAAGTTGCAGTCATTGAAAAAATGGTATTAGAAGATCGCCGTTTGAAAGTTAAGGAGTTAGCAGTGATGTCTGACATTTCGGAAACAAGTATTCTTCGAATTCTTCATGACCATTTGGGTATGAATAAAATTAGTGCAAGATGGGTACCGCGTCTTCTTTCTGCTGTTCAACGTCGACGTCGCGTCGAATGTGCGCGCTCGTTTTTAAACTTGTGTGGAGACGACCCAAAGCCGATTTTAGAGTCCATTGTCACTGGAGATGAAACAATGGTTCTGTATTATGATCTATCCAAAAGGGAATCGATGAAATGGCGGCGACCCGACGAACCTCGTCCCAAAGAGGCGAAAGTCGTTCTATCGACAAAGAAGCTATGGCAACAATATTCTGGGATTGTGACGGCATTTTACCGATTGATTTTAAAGAACGCAATACAACTGTTAACAGTACATATTATGCGTCTTTATTGCATAAATTGAGAAACAATATTCGTGAAAAATGTAGAGGACAAATTGACAAGAGGTGTTCGATTATTACACGACAATGCACCCGTTCATACTACCCGCAATTTCACAAGCTGCAATTCGCGAATGCGGCTTTGAAGCATTGGATCATCCCACTGTACAGTCCGGATATGGTTCCTAGTGACTATTATTTATTTCCAATTTAAAGAAAGACGTAGGGGACGTCGTTTAAGGACGAGAACGAGTTGCAAGCAGTTGTAATTGAACATTTTGAAGGAAAAACTTCAGATTATTTTTACAAGGGCATTGAATTATTAATTCCACGTTGTAATAAGTGTATTGACATTAGGGGATATTTTATATTGAAAAATAAATTATATTTTACCAAGTTAATTTTTTCTATATCAGGCCGAGAATTTATGGCGCTTACCTCGTACTTTTCGGAAAACAGTCCCTACAATAATGGGTATTTTTTTGAAATTTGATATGAAAAAGGCCTTTAGCGGGACTCTTTTGCAATTTTCTCAGGTTTTATGAGGTATACTTATAAAATACCTCAAAACAAAGTTGAATCCTACAAAATGTATTATATTATTCTTTGGTGTGCAATAAATGTCGACCGATAATGTATGTTCGAAGAAAAGTGCGTTTCTATGACACTTATGCACTCATTTTCATGGTTAATTTATATTTTCCACAATTTTTACGGACGTTTCAGAGCTCATTCTACATGATTATCACCTTTCGAATAGGCCATTAACCATACTTTTAAGATGGATAGTATTCGAGTTACACGATGGCGAATATACCTGTGGTCCTTGACGACTCACTCCTTCAATTCACAATGACGGCTAGTCTCTCTGGAATGCGTTCTCACAGATTTCGGCGATGTACGGTGGTATAGTTGACGCTATATTCCTCAGCTACAGTAAACCTTCAGTGTGAAACTTCATGAAGAAAACTCTGACAGCGACGAAAATGATAACGCCGATT
>CAKMYN010000118.1:0-24002 GCA_929113105.1 Agrypnus murinus
AAGAATCGCCATTTTGATATGTTATTTTGTTAATTTTTAGCTATATTTTAAAGCAAACTAGATATTTTTAATAAGATCAGTTTCGGAGTTGTAAAACTAATCTTACTTCCAGGGTTGTTTCTACCCTCCCAGTCTCCCATTTAAGAATCGCTCTTTTGATATGTTATTTTGTATATTTTTAGCAATCGTTTAAAGAATACTAGATATTTTTTATAAGAACAGTTCCGGAGTTGTAAAATTAATCTTACTTCGAGGGTTGTTTCTACCCTCCCAGTTTACGATTTATGAATCGCCCCTTTGATATGTTATTTTGTTTACTTTTAGCTATCTTTAAAAAAACTAGATATTTTTAATAAGAACAGTTTCGGAGTTGTAAAATTAATCTTACTTTGAGGGATGTTTCTACTCTCCCAGTCTCCGATTTAAGAATCGCCCTTTTGATATGTTATTTTGTATATTTTTAGCAATCTTTTAAAGTAAACTAGATATTTTTAATAAATACAGTTCCGACGTTGTAAAATTAATCATTCTTCGAGGGTTGTTTGTACCCTCCCAGTCTATGATTTAAGGATCGCCGTTTTTGATATGTTATTTTGTATATTTTTAGCAATCTTTTCAAGAAACCTAGATATTTTTTATAAGAACAGTTCCGGAGTTGTAAAATTAATCTTATCTCGAGGGTTGTTTCTACCATCCCAGTCTCCGATTAAAGAATCGCCCCTTTGATATGTTATTTTGTTTACTTTTAGCTATCTTTTGAAAAAAACTAGATATTTTTAAAAAGAACAGTTTCGGAGTTGTAAAATTAATCTTACTTTGAGGGATGTTTCTACCCTCCCAGTCTCCGATTTAATAATCGCCCTTTTGATATGTTATTTTGTATATTTTTAAGAAAAATAGAAAAATTTAATAAGAACAGTTCCGGAATTAAAAAATTAATATTAGTTCAAGGGTTGTTTCTACCCTCCCAGTCTCTGAATAAAGAATCGTCATTTTGATATGATATTTTGTTAAATTTTTGAAATCTTTTAAAGAAAACTAGAAATTTTTAATAAGAACAATTTCGGAGTTGTAAAATTAATCTTACTTCGAGGGTTGTTTCTACCCTCCCAGTCTCCGATTTAAGAATCGCCCTTTTGATATGTTATTTTGTTTACTTTTAGCTATCTTTTAAAAAAATTACTTAGTTTTAAAAAGAACAGTTCCAGAATTATAAAAGTAATCGTACTTCGAGTGTTGTTTCTACCCTCCCAGTCTCTGATTTAAGAATCGCACTTTTGATATGTTATTTTGTATATTTTTAGAAATCTTTTAAAGAAAACTAGATATTTTTAATAAGAACAGTTCCGGAGTAGTATAATTAATCTTACTTCGAGGGTTGTTTCTACCCTACCAGTCTCCGAATTAAGAATCGCCCTTTTGATATGTTATTTTGTATAATTTTGGCTATCTTTTGAAGAAAATTAGAAAAATTTAATAAGAACAGTTCCGTAATTATAAAATTAATATTAGTTTGAGGGTTGTTTCTACCCTCCCAGTTTCTGAATAAAGACTCGCCCTTTTGATATGTTATTTTATTTATCTTTAGCTATCTTTTAAAGAAAACTATATATTTTTAATAAGAACAGTTTCGGAGTTGTAAAATTAATCTTACTTCGAGGGTTGTTTCTACCCTCCCAGTCTCCGATTTAAGAATCGCCCCTTTGATATGTTATTTTGTTTACTTTTAGCTATATTTAAAAAAAAGTAGATACTTTAATAAGAACAGTTTCGGAGTTGTAAAATTAATCTTACTTTGAGGGATGTTTCTACCCTCCCAGTCTCCGATTTAAGAATCGCCCTTTTGATATGTTATTTTGTTTACTTTTAGGTATCTTTTAAAAAAATTACTTAGTTTTAAAAAGAACAGTTCCAGAATTATAAAAGTAATCGTACTTCGAGTGTTGTTTCTACCCTCCCAGTCTCTGATTTAAGAATCGCACTTTTGATATGTTATTTTGTATATTTTTAGAAATCTTTTAAAGAAAACTAGATATTTTTAATAAGAACAGTTCCGGAGTAGTAAAATTAATCTTACTTCGAGGGTTGTTTCTACCCTACCAGTCTCCTAATTAAGAATCGCCCTTTTGATATGTTATTTTGTATAATTTTGGCTATCTTTTGAAGAAAATTAGAAAATTTTAATAAGAACAGTTCCGGAATTATAAAATTAATCTTACTTCGAGGGTTGTTTCTACCCTCCCAGTCTCCGATTAAAGATTCGCCCTTTTCATATGTTATTTTGTTTACTTTTAGCTATCTTTTAAAGAAAATTATGTAGTTTTAAAAAGAACAGTTCCAGAATTATAAAACTAATCCTACTTCGAGGATTGTTTCTACCCTACCAGTCTCCGAATTAAAAATCGCCCTTTTGATATGTTATTTTGTATAATTTTGGCTATCTTTTAAAGAAAATGAGAAACATTTAATAAGAACAGTTCCGGAATTATAAAATTAATATTAGTTCGAGGGTTGTTTCTACCCTCCCAGACTCCGATTTAAGAATCGCCCCTTTGATATGTTATTTTGTTTACTTTTAGCTATATTTAAAAAAAAAGTAGATACTTTTAATAAGAACAGTTTCGGAGTTGTAAAATTAATCTTACTTTGAGGGATGTTTCTACCCTCCTAGACTCCGATTTAAGAATCGCCCTTTTGATATGCTATTTTGTATATTTTTAGCAATCTTTTAAAGAAAACTAGATATTTTTAATAAATACAGTTCCGACGTTGTAAAATTAATCATACTTCGAGGTTTGTTTCTACCCTCCCAGTCTCCGATTAAAGATTCGCCCTTTTGATATGTTATTTTGTTTACTTTTAACTATCTTTTAAAGAAAATTACGTAGTTTTTAAAAGAACAGTTCCAGAATTATAAAACTAATCCTACTTCGAGGATTGTTTCTACCCTACCAGTCTCCGACTTAAGAATCGCCCTTTTGATATGTTATTTTGTATATTTTTAGCAACCCTTTAAAGAAAAATAGATATTTTTTATAAGAACAGTTCCGGAGTTGTAAAATTAATCTTACTTCGAGGGTTGTTTCTACCGTTCCAGTCTCCGATTTAAGAATCGCCCCTTTGATATATTATTTAGTTTACTTTTAGCAATCTTTTAAAGAAAACTAGATATTTTTAATAAGAACATTTCCGGAACTGCAAAAGATATTCTTACTTCGAGGGTTGTTTCTACCCTCCCAGTCTCCGATTTAAGAATCGCCCCTTTGATATGTTATTTAGTATATTTTTAGTTATCTTTTAAAAAACTAGATATTTTTAATAAGAACAGTTCCGGGGTTATGAAATTAATCTTAGTTCGAGGGTTGTTTCTACCCTCCCAGTCTCCGATTAAAGATTCTCCCTTTTGATATGTTATTTTGTTTACTTTTAGCTATCTTTTAAAGAAAATTACGTAGTTTTAAAAAGAACAGTTCCAGAATTATAAAACTAATCCTACTTCGAGGTTTGTTTCTACCCTCCCAGACTCCGGTTTAAGAATCCCAATTTTGATATGTTATTTTGTATATTTTTAGCAATCTTTTAAAGAAAACTAGATATTTTTAATAAGAACATTTCCGGAACTGCAAAAAATATTCTTACTTCGATGGTTGTTTCTACCCTCCCAGTCTCCTATTTAAGAATCGCCCCTTTGATATGTTATTTTGTATATTTTTAGTTATCTTTTAAAAACTAGATATTTTTAATAAGAACAGTTCCGGGGTTGTGAAATTAATCTTACTTCGAGGGTTGTTTCTACCCTCCCAGTCTACGATTTAAGAATCGCCCCTTTGATATGTTATTTTGTTTACTTTTAGCTATCTTTAAAAAAACTAGATATTTTTAATAAGAACAGTTTCGGAGTTGTAAAATTAATCTTACTTTGAGGGATGTTTCTACCATCCCAGTCTCCGATTTAAGAATCGCCCTTTTGATATGTTATTTTGTATATTTTTAGCTATCTTTTAAAGAAAACTAGATATTTTTAATAAGAACAGTTCCGAAATTATAAAATTAATGTTAGTTCGAGGGTTGTTTCTACCCTCCTAGTCTCTGAATAAAGAATCGCCCTTTTGATAAGTTATTTTGTTTATTTTTAGCTATCATTTAAAGAAAACTATATATTATTAATAAGAACAGTTCCGGAATTATAAAATTAATATTAGTTCGAGGGTTGCTTCTACCCTCCCAGTCTCTGAATAAAGAATCGCCATTTTGATATGTTATTTTGTTAATTTTTAGCTATATTTTAAAGAAACCTAGATATTTTTAATAAGAACAGTTTCGGAGTTGTAAAATTAATCTTACTTCCAGGGTTGTTTCTACCCTCCCAGTCTCTGATTTAAGAATCGCCCTTTTGATGTGTTATTTTGTATATTTTTAGCTATCTTTTAAAGAAAACTAGATACTTTTAATAAATACAGTTCCTATGTTGTAAAGATAATCATACTTCGAGGATTGTTTCTACCCTCCCAGTATCTGAATAAAGAATCGCCATTTTGATATGTTATTTTATTTATTTTTAGCTAAATTTTAAAGAAAACTAGATATTATTAATAAGAACAGTTTTGGAGTTGTAAAATTAATCTTACTTCGAGGGTTGTTTCTACCCTTTCAGTCTCCAATTTAAGAATCGCCCTTTTGATATGTTATTTTGTATATTTTTAGCGATCTTTTAAAGAAAACTAGATATTTTTAATAAGAACAGTTCCTGAGTTGTAAAATTCATCTTACTTCGAGGGTTGTTTCTACCCTCCCAGTCTCCGATTTAAGAATCGCCCCTTTGATATGTTATTTAGTACATTTTTAGTTATCTTTTAAAAAACTAGATATTTTTAATAAGAACAGTTCCGGGGTTATGAAATTAATCTTACTTCGAGGGTTGTTTCTACCCTCCCAGTCTACGATTTAAGAATCGCCCCTTTGATATGTTATTTTGTTTACTTTTAGCTATCTTTAAAAAAACTAGATATTTTTAATAAGAACAGTGCCGACGTTGTAAAATTAATCCTATTTCGAGGATTGTTTCTACCCTCCCAGCCTAAGATTTAATAATCGCCCTTTTGATATGTTATTTTGTATATTTTTTAAATCTTTTAAGGACAACTAGATATTTTTAATAAGAACAGTTCCGGAGTTGTAAAATTAATCTGTCTTCGAGGGTTGTTTCTACCCTACCAGTCTCCGAATTAATAATCGCCCTTTTGATATGTTATTTTGTATATTTTTAGCGATCTTTTAAAGAAAACTAGATATTTTTAATAAGAACAGTTCCGGAGTTGTAAAATTAATCTTACTTCGAGTGTTGTTTCTACCCTCCCAGTCTCCGATTTAAGAATCGCCCTTTTGATATGTTATTTTGTATATTTTTAGCTATCTTTTAAAGAAAACTAGATATTTTTAATAAGAACAGTTCCGGAATTATAAAATTAATGTTAGTTCGAGGGTTGTTTCTTCCCTCCTAGTCTCTGAATAAAGAATCGCCCTTTTGATAAGTTATTTTGTTTATTTTTAGCTATCATTTAAAGAAAACTAGATATTTTTAATAAGAACAGTTTCGGAGTTGTAAAATTAATCTTACTTCGAGGGTTGTTTCTACCCTCCCAGTCTCCGATTTAAGAATCGCCCTTTTGACATGTTATTTTGTATATTTTAAGCAATCTTTTAAAGAAAACTAGATATTTTTAATAAGAACAGTTTCGGAGTTGTAAAATTAATCTTACTTCGAGGGTTGTTTCTACCCTCCCAGTCTCCGATTTAAGAATCGCCCTTTTGATATGTTATTTTGTTTACTTTTAGCTATCTTTTAAAAAAATTACTTAGTTTTAAAAAGAACAGTTCCAGAATTATAAAACTAATCGTACTTCGAGTGTTGTTTCTACCCTCCCAGTCTCTGATTTAAGATTCGCCCTTTTGATATGTTATTTTGTTTACTTTTAGCTATCTTTTAAAAAAATTACGTAGTTTTAAAAATAACAGTTCCAGAATTATAAAACTAAACCTACTTCGAGGGTTGTTTCTACCCTACCAGTCTCCGAATTAAAAATCGTCCTTTTTATGTGTTATTTTGTATATTTTTAGCTATCTTTTAAAGAAAACTAGATATTTTTAATAAGAACAGTTCCTGAGTTGTAAAATTAATCTTACTTCGAGGGTTGTTTCTACCCTCCCAGTCTCCGATTTAAGATTCGCCCTTTTGATATGTTATTTTGTTTACTTTTAGCTATCTTTTAAAAAAATTACGTAGTTTTAAAAATAACAGTTCCAGAATTATAAAACTAAACCTACTTCGAGGGTTGTTTCTACCCTACCAGTCTCCGAATTAAAAATCGCCCTTTTGATATGTTATTTTGTATAATTTTGGCTATCTTTTAAAGAAAATGAGAAACATTTAATAAGAACAGTTCCGGAATTATAAAATTAATATTAGTTCGAGGGTTGTTTCTACCCTCCCAGACTCCGATTTAAGAATCGCCCTTTGGATATGTTTATTGTATATTTTTAGCAATGTTTAAAGAAAACTAGATATTTTTAATCAGAACAGTTCCGACGTTGTAAAATTAATTCTACTTCGAGGGTTGTTTCTACACTCCCAGTCTCCGATTTAAGAATAATAAAATTAATGTTAGTTCGAGGGTTGTTTCTACCCTCCCAGTCTCTGAATAAAGAATCGCCCTTTTGATATGTTATTTTGGATATTTTTAGAAAACTTTTAAAGAAAACTAGATTATTTAATAAGAACAGTGTCGGAGTTGTAAAATTGATCTTACCTTGAGGGATGTTTCTACACTCCCAGTCTCCGATTTAAGAATCGCCCTTTTGATATGTTATTTTGTATATTTTTAGCTATATTTTAAAGAAAACTAGATATTTTTAATAAGAACAGTTTCGGAGTTGTAAAATTAATCTTACTTCGAGGGTTGTTTCTACCCTCCCAGTCTCCGATTTAAGAATCGCCCTTTTGACATGTTATTTTGTATATTTTAAGCAATCTTTTAAAGAAAACTAGATATTTTTAATAAGAACAGTTTCGGAGTTGTAAAATTAATCTTACTTCGAGGGTTGTTTCTACCCTCCCAGTCTCCGATTTAAGAATCGCCCTTTTGATATGTTATTTTGTTTACTTTTAGCTATCTTTTAAAAAAATTACTTAGTTTTAAAAAGAACAGTTCCAGAATTATAAAACTAATCGTACTTCGAGTGTTGTTTCTACCCTCCCAGTCTCTGATTTAAGAATCGCACTTTTGATATGTTATTTTGTATATTTTTAGAAATCTTTTAAAGACAACTAGATATTTTTAATAAGAACAGTTCCGGAGTAGTAAAATTAATCTTACTTCGAGGGTTGTTTCTGCCCTACCAGTCTCCTAATTAAGAATCGCCCTTTTGATATGTTATTTTGTATAATTTTGGCTATCTTTTGAAGAAAATTAGAAAATTTTAATAATAACAGTTCCGGAATTATAAAATTAATCTTACTTCGAGGGTTGTTTCTACCCTCCCAGTCTCCGATTAAAGATTCGCCCTTTTCATATGTTATTTTGTTTACTTTTAGCTATCTTTTAAAGAAAATTATGTAGTTTTAAAGAGAACAGTTCCAGAATTATAAAACTAATCCTACTTCGAGGATTGTTTCTACCCTACCAGTCTCCGAATTAAAAATCGCCCTTTTGATATGTTATTTTGTATAATTTTGGCTATCTTTTAAAGAAAATGAGAAACATTTAATAAGAACAGTTCCGGAATTATAAAATTAATATTAGTTCGAGGGTTGTTTCTACCCTCCCAGACTCCGATTTAAGAATCGCCCCTTTGATATGTTATTTTGTTTACTTTTAGCTATATTTAAAAAAAAAGTAGATACTTTTAATAAGAACAGTTTCGGAGTTGTAAAATTAATCTTACTTTGAGGGATGTTTCTACCCTCCTAGACTCCGATTTAAGAATCGCCCTTTTGATATGCTATTTTGTATATTTTTAGCAATCTTTTAAAGAAAACTTGATATTTTTAATAAATACAGTTCCGACGTTGTAAAATTAATCATACTTCGAGGGTTGTTACTACCCTCCCAGTCTCTGATTGAAGAATCGCCCTTTTCATATGAGTAAACCTTATAACAAATAAGTTTTTACTAATAATATTTAGTTATTACTAGTTAGTTAATAGTATATTATATACATATTTGTTGCATTTTTTTTTGTCGAAACCCATGCATTTTTTTTTGTCAAATTTCGTTGCATTTAAATGTGCATATGTTTTTTTTTTGCCTTGCATTTTTTCCGCTCTTTAGTAATGTGTATTGTGGAGACAAGATTCATTTGGTATTGTTATGTCTGTTTGTGTTGGTGAATATTTCACCATTTACAACATAATCATGAATAAAGTGGTTGGTGTATTTTGCATACGAAACAATGGAACATTTATTTACGTTTAAATTTAGGCGATTAGCTTTACACCAATCACATAGAAAGTTAATGTTAGACTGCAAATATAAGCAATCATTGATATCTCGTACTTGATGATATATTTTTAAATCGTCAGCAAATAATAGTTTTTCTCGCAGTGTATAGATTGATGATGATGATGATGAATACCACATAGACACGTCCATTCGTGACGGGTATCTTGGAATACGTTCTGCTTGGTTCAGACATCTTGTATCCCTACCCTCTGGCGTTTAATGTCATGCGTACCTTGCTATCTCTCTCTCTCTCTCTCTCTCGCTCTCTCCTTCTCACTCTCTCCTTATCATCTATTAGAGAGGACGCATTAAAGAGCCTTCTCTCTCTCTCAATGTCTCCCCTCTCACTCTCTTGCTCTTTCGTTCTCTCCTTATCACCTATTAGAGGACGCATTAAAGAACCTTCTCTCCCTCTCTCACTCTCTCGCTCTCACGCTTTCTCACTCTCTCTCTCCCTTCAACCTAATGCTAGTAAATGAAACAGCAATGGATAGAGGTAACCGTTAGGTCTACTGTTCTGGGATTGGTTCGGACGGCTTTGTTATTTTATACGTGAAAATAAAAAATCGATAAATGTTTTACTGTTTTTATTATTTTTCGTATAGTTACACAATATTACTAATATTCTATTGTAAATCAGCTTAAACTAGGTGATTATAGTTTTATATAGGATATTACTTTATTACTCAATATAAACTAGATATGTTATATCAGAATGTTACAAATTAATTTTCTAACAAAATAACTTAGATCAGCTTATAAATATATATATATATTCTAACACTTAACATTTACTTAATAGAATATTAACTATATATTAAACTTAAACCTCAACATACTTTATTTAATCTAGTAATATAAACTTTATATAGGCAAGAACATCTTCCGCCTTTATCCAGGACTTTTCATTCAAGCCGAGCCATTTGACGTACATGTCACCATTGCTGCGGCGTTTAAGTACTTTTTCAACTAAGTAAACGTCTGGCTGATTGGTTTTCTGCAGCTCGAACTCGTAGAAAGCTCCTCGAACAGCAACCCCATGAAGATCTTCCAGCAGATATGTGACAGGTTTTGTAAATTGAACTTTAACTATTTTGAATAATTCAGTTGACCAGCTGGGCGTGTATCCCTTAGAAAAGACCCCTTTGAACTTACTAATACGTACGAGGTCATTCAAGTCTAGTTTACGTTTACTTCCTGCAGCGACATCTGCTTTTACATTAGTGTCATAAACGGTTAGTTTGGTGGTAGGTGTAACAGTAGCAGGAGCTCGACCTATCGTTCTATGTCTGGTGTTGTTATAGCTGTCAACTACCCTCTGTAATATATCTATCCATTTAAATGATCCTCGGTAGCTAAACTCTTTATACAACTTTTGCTTAATTGTACGGATAACGCGTTCAACTATCGAAGCCTTAATTACGGAATATGTAGAGTAATGATTTATAGTGTGCTCTTTCATTAATCGTTTAAAATGTTTATTGTAAAACTCTTTCCCGAGATCCGTCTGAAGATTCTTGGGTATGACTGAACTCTTAAAGATGCTGCGGACCTGCTTTGTCACCTCTTCTCCGGATTTAGTTTTCAACGGTCGTGCATACAGATATTTCGAATAACAGTTTATCATCAGCAGTATGTAACGATACCCCTTATTTACTTTAGCATAGGGCATAAACTCGGCTAAGTCAGCCTGGAACAAGTCCTGGAAATCTTTTATTATAGTGCGACGTCTTTGAAAGTTTTTTCTAGCAGCCCTGTGTATTTCATCAACAACGGTTTGTTTAGCACTAGTCATTATCATACAATTAATCTCAACGACACCGAGAGAGCAACGTCTCAAATAATTATATTGGCAGCAGCCGTGTTTGATGAATACTGAACAATGTTAAAGCAATATATCATTATATACCCCCGAAATATTCTATTCTATGATACCTTCCTCCTTAAGTTCGCTTATAATTGATATTATTTCGTTTTCATTCTGTGGACTAGTGTTGCCGGCACTCTTTACAGCATATAACAAACGAAGCCGGTCGACTAGCTCGTTAGCCTTATTCCAGTAGACGTATTCGACTTTGCAATCGCTTAATTTTTTAAAATTTGACGACGATGATGATGATAGTCTAATGCCTAAACCTTTGATTCTGGGTAAGTTCGGTTTAATTATATAATCATACTTCCAATGTTTAACAGCTGTTAGTTTACCCTGTGGTCTATATGATTTCTTATGCGCATTAGTAAGGGCTATTATCTGCATATAATTATTGATATCAGCTTGCGATGGTATAGACTCTAATTCACTAAACGTGAGTAAGTCAAACAGACCGGGTGTTGCTTTGAAAACGTTGTTTTTAATTATGATGTTTGTATCACGCATAGTCACAGGGGAAGATGCAAATGTCCACGCGTCTCGATCAATTTTATATCTAATACCGAATCTAGTTCTATCTATATTTTTGTTTCCGACAGCGTTAGCTATCAGCATACCGTAATGAGTAGGGAGATCAAGAGTTTTATTAGATTCTTCTTCTTCTTCTTCTTCTTCGTCTGCTTCCGATGATGATGATGTAGCAGGTTGTTTTTTAACTTTCAACTGGGGAATGTAACTAGCAGTAGTAGTAGTAGTAGCAGCAGATGGTTGTGTTTTAACTTTCAATAGGGGTACGTTAGAGGTGTTAACTGATTTAGCAATGGTTTCCAGTGGCGATATAACTGGATTGTGCGTGACGCGATACATACGTTCTGCTTCTGCTCTATCACGACGAAAGTATGCAAACTTCTTACGTATAGCATTACGAGCGTGTATTATTTTACGCTTTAAACTCAGATCATACGTGTTGGACATGTCGGCTATGCAGAGACTACTAAACGAATCGACTCTAATTATAAACTTATATATGAATCAAAACCCTTCCGATATCTGCCACGGTCTAGAGAGCTGTCTTTATTAATTAGCAGGAAATCATGCGGCTAATACCGTCTCCTACAACATGATCGCTAAACACGTTTTTAAGTTCAACTCGTCTTGTCTAAAAAGAATAATTAGGTTTGCATTGTCCCTAATCAGATGTTTCGGTATCTTGGCGTACGTTTGGCCTAGATAAAAACAGTCGACACCCTTATGCCTACCCATGCTAAAATATTCTCTAATCTTTTCCTGCTTGCTGCAAATTATATCATCAAAAATGAACACTGAATTAGGTTTAACATCACCGGGGCTGATTACGTCATCGTTTTCGCTAAATTTATGATATCCCATACCCGTAAGTGGTTTCATAACACGTCTTAAGAATTCATATTTAGGTTGAAATAAAGACTTGGCGTATAGGTAGATATTTTCAAATTTTAATCCGTTTTCGCTAATAAGTAAACCTAACATAGCATTAGTTTTACCGCAGGAAGATGGACCGCTCAATATTGCTCTACATGATACAGGTAACAGGTCGCCATGTTTCCTAACATCCTCGCCTGATCGTCGTTGTAAAGATGTATCATCGCAGTCGTCTAGGTTACATATGTTTAGTGACTTGTTTTGTTTAACAACCTTCATTACGGTATGCGTACGTGTCTAGTCACGGTCTCGTTAAACGGATTATACTCGATTAATGCGTCGTGAAGGATCAAACAATACGCCTTAGTTGTGTTCGTAAATGCGGCTGAAGACTCGAGCTCTAGTCTAATATCGACAGTGGAATCCTTAAAACTCTCTACCTGTCTTGAACAGTCAATAACAAAAATGGGATTAATATTAGTTGAATTTCATCAAACAGAAAGTGGGCAAAATTGTTTACCAGAAGGAATTGCTTGTTTGCTTGCCAGAAGAATTATCTCTTAAACTCTCCACCAGGTTCACTTTGCTTTCATCTGATAACAGTATATGCGGAACTTCCCACGAAAGCTTATCAATCTTGATATCTACATTGGTACCTGCATCACCTGCGTCGCTTTTATAGCAATTAAAATCGTTCTTGGCTCGAATTAAAACTAGCTGACAACTCATATGAGGTATTACTTTTTTATAATCGTCTGCAAATCCAAAGATATCTTTTAATGGTATTCTACACGTGAAATGAAAGACGTTATTCCCCTGGTTATGTAACAAATCATTATCGCTAGTAATCCCTAAGTTCCATGCTGTGCTGGTTAAAGCTCTATCCTCGGCGCCATGTGAAACGAGACCTTTTATAGTGCTTGTAATGCCGGGCTGTTTACAGACATCTATGAGCTGGTTTGTGCCTAATATTAGTTGAATTTCATCAAACAGAAAGTGGGCAAAATTGTTTACCATAAGGAACTGCTTGTTTTCTGCACGCGTTATGCTACCTTTAACAAGTACATAGCTGTCATACAAAGCTAAAACGTTATCGGAATTTTGTATGCTGATTCTAATGGTGTCGGAATGATTGGCATTTAGCGTAAACGGCAGATAGGTATAAAAATCCTCTTTTATTATATCTGTATCGACGCGAGGCTTCCCAAATATGTTTAATTTATCAATGGTAAAGGTGTCGGTGTTAATATGCATTTTACTTCGTTTTGACATGCTGCTGCTGCTGCTGCTGTTATCGTACTTTAAAGCCTAAAGATTCAAGAAAAAGGCGACGAGCTTTAGTTAGTTTTAATCGAAGGTCTGCACGTGCCGAAGTTCGACGGTGAATGACCTTTGATGGACATATGCTGATGTTTTTATAGCTAAAGTTTATTCCCATTTTTCACGTTTAAGTTCTAGCCTGATGCTCGTGAAAGTGCCTTCAGACAAATTTATCAACTCTCCTCTCGCGTCTACCAGTCTAATGGTAATGTTGTCGATCTCGGTGACAGTGATGGGAAAGTAAATCACATGCGATGGCTCCTTTTCAATCAGATAACCGGGTGGTACGCAAACACCAAATTCGAAGATTGTATGACCTGCTTGATTGTTTCTATATGAGCCGCCTGTAATATTCGTGTCTACAAAGATGTTTGGAGTTGAAAGTATATCGACAACTCGATCTGATACGTGTCTACTACCGGGTTCTAGCACGCGCTTCTTAAATCCTAGTAGTGATCCTATGTTATCGGGTTTGGTAAAATCAATCAACTCGGTAGCTGATTCAATCTCACACCTTCCCGTATTACCTTTATCGCCACGTTGTAATCTTTTAGATAATTTAGTACCAGGTCCACAGTACTGATAGGAAGGAAGATGTAGTTCAATAGGCAGCTTGTCTATGAGCTTGTTAACAAAGCCGTTACCTTCGTGAACTAACATCTGGTACTGAGAGAAGAGACTGCTTGTACCTGTATTTATACTCGGTCACCGCTGCAGCCGGACTAATCTGTGTTCTGAAATCTCTGCGTATAGATAAAGTCTCTATGATCAGCTTGTCGAATTTCACACAGATGCTTTTCAACATTATGTATTCTTGTTTGAAAACGGTATCTGTCCAGAGCTAATGTTTGCCAGTCTCCCTTTCTTGCCTGTCTGTATGCATACTCCCATACTATCATATGATGTATATTATTCATGCTTGCGTCGGCGAAACTTACTTTCTTTACCATATCGATGTGTTGCTGCTGCTGTTGCTACAAATCGCTATGTTTGGAGAGTTATTGACATTAGTAAAACTAAAAACTTTGTTTAAATACATTTTTTTTATTTCTTCAACGATACATTTAGGCTAAGAAAAAAATAACTGATTAGCGTAGATATAAGCAAACTAAGCATTTGCGCAACATTCCCGTAAGGCTCACCACATTTCCTATCTGCGCTAATCAGGCATGTGATATAATACACTTAAAACTAGAATAAAAAATGGTGTAAATATGATTAGGTCAACCGATAGTAGTAGTAAATTCCGTTATTAGTCGGTATTGTACACTCTCTTTATGTTGTAAGAGTTCGTACGTGTTGCAGATTCGGCTATTAGGGCATCAAACGATGATCGCATAACTTTTTGAGTATCCTCGAGCACTTGTACTTTATCTAATAATTTTTTATAATTACTATCTAGGGTATTATTCGTTTCTTCTATCTTTGTCAACACACTCGAATGATTAGTTTCCATCTCATTATTCGCTATTAGGTGATTTCTCTTTGTTTCTTTTTCCAACGTTGTTAGCAAACTGTTAAGTTTACTAGTTTCAATGTCAACCTTTGTTACCTTTTGCTTTAGATCTTTAATAGTGTTCTGAGTGTCGGTAGTCATTGTAATGAAGGTTTGTACAGCAGAGTCGAATTGAGCATCTACATAAGCTTTAGAAGTGACATCCGTGCCATCTATAGGGTAACTTACTGAAACAATACGTTTACCATCTGCATTAAACGGCATTTGATCGTTTGTATGCATAGCCCGATTGTTAAAATACTGCCTAGAGATTACATCTTTATCCTCTAGAGGCTCCCCTATATTACAAATTCTTTCATCTTTAGCATCATAGTACGACCCCTGTCCTTTAGCCTCTCGTCGTCGTCTCAAACAATTAGAGAGTAATTTTCTTTCAACATCGTCCACCAGCTCGTCGTTATACTTTTTCGTACAAACATCGTGGTTGTCAAGCGGTTCTTTAACATGTACAAGTCTTCTTTTCTTAACATCAATTACACCTTCATCGCTATCTGATAACATTAGTACAGAACGCTTCGTGACAAGATCGTTATCGTTGATAGGAGCGCCTACATTAGTTATACGTCGGTTCTCAACATCGAAATCACCCTCTGGTGTTAATTTGAAACCATAACCTCTCGGTCCACGTTTTGTTGCAGCCATTGCTTCATCTGTCATACTCATCATAGCTCTACCGAAGAGGTCTATTGTGTTCATGATGACGTATGACAAATAACTGTCACGCATGAGCAGAATACACAGTATTTATAGCTGAGATCTTCATAGCGCAATGATGTACATATTTCAATACGTCATGAGATTTATACAGTTCGTTGGATGTTCTCGGACATAATCGTAGACGGTACTGAGACTTCTCGTAATCAGCCCGCATTTAATTTAGTAAACATCGTATGCTTTTACGCCTTTTAGAATAACAAAACCGTCAGAACCAGTCCCAGAACAGTAGACGTAACGGTTACTTCTATCCATTACTGTTTCATTTACTAGCATTAGGATGAAGGGAGAGAGAGTGAGAGAAAGAAGGCTCTTTAATGCGTCCTCTAATAGGTGATAGGGAGAGAGCGAAAGAGCAAGAGAGTGAGAGAGGAGACATTGAGAGAGAGAGAAGGCTCTTTAATGCGTCCTCTCTAATAGATGATAAGGAGAGAGTGAGAAGGAGAGAGAGAGAGAGAGAGAGAGAGAGAGAGAGAGAGAGAGAGAGATAGCAGGGTACGCATGACATTAAACGCCAGGGGGTAGGGATACAAGATGTCCGAACCAAGCAGAACGTATTCCAAGATACCCGTCACGAATGGACGTGTCTACGTGGTATTCATCATCAATCTATACACTGCGAGAAACTATTATTTGCTGACGATTTAAAAATATATCATCAAGTACGAGATATCAATGATTGCTTATATTTGCAGTCTAACATTAACTTTCTATGTGATTGGTGTAAAGCTAATCGCCTAAATTTAAACGTAAATAAATGTTCCATTGTTTCGTATGCAAAAATACACCAACCACTTTATTCATGATTATGTTGTAAATGGTGAAATATTCACCAACACAAACAGACATAACAATACCAAATGAATCTTGTCTCCACAATACACATTACTAAAGAGCGGAAAAAATGCAAGGCAAAAAGAAAACATATGCACATTTAAATGCAACGAAATTTGACAAAAAAAAATGCATGGGTTTCGACAAAAAAAAATGCAACAAATATGTATATAATATACTATTAACTAACTAGTAATAACTAAATATTATTAGTAAAAACTTATTTGTTATAAGAATAAGGAAATTTCAATAAATCAAATCATAAATTAAATTTTGTTTCTATTATTTATTTCATCAACATCAAGTTTATTTTATGTATACAGCGATGTATACAGTTATGTTACATTGTTGCATTATTATTACATGGCATTACACGGAGTTTCGCATTTATTGATATAAATATACAATAAACAATAATATTAAAGCCTTAAATTTTAGGTTTTAGGCATTTTAATTGAATCTACAAACAATTCTTATTTCATCAACATCATAAAATGCACATTGCATATTTTCCGCTCTTTACACATTACCCATGAGATATTACACGAGAATAGCATAAACGATGAAAACATTTGTAAATTCATATTTTTCCCTATTTGGGTGTAAGCCTGTAAGGGAAATAAAGACATTATTATTATAATTATTGTTATTATTATTATCCGTAAATTGTCCCGTGATTTGCGTTTAAAATTTTAATGCTGAATTAATTATCTTAAATTATTATATGTAATTAAAGTATTAATGACGAAGATAATTATTTTAAGAAATCGGTAAAATTTATTAATATAAAATGATAAACCTTGGCTCCCCCTATTAACAATCAGCAGAACGCCCGTAATCGGTAATACAGCTCTCTTCATGATGACCAACCAAATGCCGATAATACAGAATGTCGGTACAAAAATCACGTAAAACGACACTTGTTTTCCCCTAGCAACACTAACACCATTTAGCCAAGTGACGAACCAAATGCCGGTAATACAGAATGTCGGTACAAAAACGACACTGGCGCCACCTGTTTTCCCCTAGCAACAGCGTTGCCATTTAGCCGAGTGACGAACCAAATGCCGGTAATACAGAATGTCGGTAATGCAGATTCCGTACTTAACGACGACTGCATCCCCGCAAAAATGTCTGGCCCAGGTGGCCCAATACCTACTCATATGTTATTTTGTATATTTTTAGCAATCCTTTAAAGAAAACTAGATATTTTTTATAAGAACAGTTCCGGAGTTGTAAAATTAATCTTACTTCGAGGGTTGTTTATACCGTTCCAGTCTCCGATTTAAGAATCGCCCCTTTGATATATTATTTTGTTTACTTTTAGCTATTTTAAAAAAAACTAGATATCTTTAATAAGAACAGTTTCGGATGTTTCTATATGTATAAGAATCGCCCTTTTGATATGTTATTTTGTATATTTTTTACTATCTTTTAAAGAAAATAAAAAAATTTAATAAGAACAGTTCCGGAATTATAAAATTAATATTAGTTCGAGGGTTGTTTCTACCCTCCCAGTCTATGAATAAAGAATAGCCATTTTGATATGTTATTTTGTTAATTTTTAGCTATCTTTGAAAGAAAACTAGATTTTTTTAATAAGAACAGTTCCGGAATTATAAAATTAATCTTACTTCGAGGTTTGTTTCTACCCTCCCAGTCTCCGATTAAAGATTTAAGAATCGCCCCTTTGATATGTTATTTTGTTTACTTTTAGCTATATTTAAAAAAAAGTAGATACTTTTAATAAGAACAGTTTCGGAGTTGTAAAATTAATCTTACTTTGAGGGATGTTTCTAGCCTCCTAGACTCCGATTTAAGAATCGCCCTTTTGATATGCTATTTTGTATATTTTTAGCAATCTTTTAAAGAAAACTAGATATTTTTAATAAATACAGTTCCGACGTTGTAAAATTAATCTTACTTCGAGGGTTGTTACTACCCTTCCAGTCTCTGATTGAAGAATCGCCCTTTTCATATGTTATTTTGTATATTTTTAGCAATCCTTTAAAGAAAACTAGATATTTTTTATAAGAACAGTTCCGGAGTTGTAAAATTAATCTTACTTCGAGGGTTGTTTATACCGTTCCAGTATCCGATTTAAGAATCGCCCCTTTGATATGTTATTTTGTTTACTTTTAGTTATTTAAAAAAAAAACTAGATATTTTTAATAAGAACAGTTTCGGATGTTTCTATATGTATAAGAATCGCCCTTTTGATATGTTATTTTGTATATTTTTAACTATCTTTTAAAGAAAATAAGAAAAATTTAATAAGAACAGTTCTGGAATTATAAAATTAATATTAGTTCGAGGGTTGTTTCTACCCTCCCAGTCTATGAATAAAGAATCGCCATTTTGATATGTTATTTTGTTAATTTTTAGCTATCTTTGAAAGAAAACTAGATATTTTTAATAAGAACAGTTCCGGAATTATAAAATTAATCTTACTTCAAGGATTGTTTCTACCCTCCCAGTCTCCGACTTAAGAATCGCCCTTTTGATATGTTATTTTGTATATTTTTAGCAATCCTTTAAAGAAAACTAGATATTTTTTATAAGAACAGTTTCGGAGTTGTAAAATTAATCTTACTTCGAGGGTTGTTTCTACCGTTCCAGTCTCCGATTTAAGAATCGCCCTTTTGATATGTTATTTTGTTCACTTTTAGCAATCTTTTAAAGAAAACTAGATATTTTTAATAAGAACATTTCCGGAACTGCAAAAAATATTCTTACTTCGAGGGTTGTTTCTACCCTCCCAGTCTCCGATTTAAGAATCGCCCCTTTGATATGTTATTTAGTACATTTTTAGTTATCTTTTAAAAAACTATATATTTTTAATAAGAACAGTTTCGGAGTTGTAAAATTAATCTTAGTTTGAGGGATGTTTCTACCCTCCCAGTCTCCGATTTAAGAATCGCCCTTTTGATATGTTATTTTGTATATTTTTAGCTATCTTTTAAAGAAAACTAGATACTTTAATAAGAACAGTTCCGGAATTATAAAATTAATGTTAGTTCGAGGGTTGTTTCTTCCCTCCTAGTCTCTGAATAAAGAATCGCCCTTTTGATAAGTTATTTTGTTTATTTTTAGCTATCATTTAAAGAAAACTAGATATTTTTAATAAGAACAGTTTCGACGTTGTAAAATTATTCCTACTTCGAGGGTTGTTTCTACCCTACCAGTCTCTGAATAAAGAATCGCCCTTTTGATAAGTTATTTTGTTTATTTTTAGCTATCTTTTAAAGAAAACTAGATATTTTTAATAAGAACAGTTCCGGAATTATAAAATTAAACTTACTTCGAGGGTTGTTTCTACCCTCCCAGTCTCCGATTAAAGATTCGCCCTTATGATATGTTATTTTGTTTACTTTGAGCTATCTTTTAAAGAAAATTACGTAGTTTTAAAAAGAACAGTTCCAGAATTATAAAACTAATCCTACTTCGAGGTTTGTTTCTACCCTCCCAGACTCCGGTTTAAGAATCGCAATTTTCATATGTTATTTTGTATATTTTTAGCAATCTTTGAAAGAAAACTAGATATTTTTAATAAGAACAGTTCCGGAATTATAAAATTAATCTTACTTCAAGGATTGTTTCTACCCTCCCAGTCTCCGACTTAAGAATCGCCCTTTTGATATGTTATTTTGTATATTTTTAGCAATCCTTTAAAGAAAACTAGATATTTTTTATAAGCACAGTTTCGGAGTTGTAAAATTAATCTTACTTCGAGGGTTGTTTCTACCGTTCCAGTCTCCGATTTAAGAATCGCCCCTTTGATATATTATTTTGTTCACTTTTAGCAATCTTTTAAAGAAAACTAGATATTTTTAATAAGAACATTTCCGGAACTGCAAAAAATATTCTTACTTCGAGGGTTGTTTCTACCCTCCCAGTCTCCGATTTAAGAATCGCCCCTTTGATATGTTATTTAGTACATTTTTAGTTATCTTTTAAAAAACTATATATTTTTAATAAGAACAGTTTCGGAGTTGTAAAATTAATCTTAGTTTGAGGGTTGTTTCTACCCTCCCAGTCTCCGATTTAAGAATCGCCCTTTTGATATGTTATTTTGTATATTTTTAGCTATCTTTTAAAGAAAACTAGATACTTTAATAAGAACAGTTCCGGAATTATAAAATTAATGTTAGTTCGAGGGTTGTTTCTTCCCTCCTAGTCTCTGAATAAAGAATCGCCCTTTTGATAAGTTATTTTGTTTATTTTTAGCTATCATTTAAAGAAAACTAGATATTTTTAATAAGAACAGTTTCGACGTTGTAAAATTATTCCTACTTCGAGGGTTGTTTCTACCCTACCAGTCTCTGAATAAAGAATCGCCCTTTTGATAAGTTATTTTGTTTATTTTTAGCTATCTTTTAAAGAAAACTAGATATTTTTAATAAGAACAGTTCCGGAATTATAAAATTAAACTTACTTCGAGGGTTGTTTCTACCCTCCCAGTCTCCGATTAAAGATTCGCCCTTATGATATGTTATTTTGTTTACTTTGAGCTATCTTTTAAAGAAAATTACGTAGTTTTAAAAAGAACAGTTCCAGAATTATAAAACTAATCCTACTTCGAGGTTTGTTTCTACCCTCCCAGACTCCGGTTTAAGAATCGCAATTTTCATATGTTATTTTGTATATTTTTAGCAATCTTTTAAAGAAAACTAGATATTTTTAATAAGAACATTTCCGGAACTGCAAAAAATATTCTTACTTCGAGGGTTGTTTCTACCCTCCCAGTCTCCTATTTAAGAATCGCCCCTTTGATATGTTATTTTGTATATTTTTAGTTATCTTTTAAAAAACTAGATATTTTTAATAAGAACAGTTCCGGGGTTGTGAAATTAATCTTACTTCGAGGGTTGTTTCTACCCTCCCAGTCTACGATTTAAGAATCGCCCCTTTGATATGTTATTTTGTTTACTTTTAGCTATCTTTAAAAAAACTAGATATTTTTAATAAGAACAGTTTCGGAGTTGTAAAATTAATATTACTTTGAGGGATGTTTCTACCCTCCCAGTCTCCGATTTGAGAATCGCCCTTTTGATATGTTATTTTGTATATTTTTAGCTATCTTTTAAAGAAAACTAGATATTTTTAATAAGAACAGTTCCGAAATTATAAAATTAATGTTAGTTCGAGGGTTGTTTCTACCCTCCTAGTCTCTGAATAAAGAATCGCCCTTTTGATAAGTTATTTTGTTTATTTTTAGCTATCATTTAAAGAAAACTATATATTATTAATAAGAACAGTTCCGGAATTATAAAATTAATATTAGTTCGAGGGTTGCTTCTACCCTCCCAGTCTCTGAATAAAGAGTCGCCATTTTGATATGTTATTTTGTTAATTTTTAGCTATATTTTAAAGAAAACTAGGTATTTTTAATAAGAACAGTTTCGGAGTTGTAAAATTAATCTTACTTCCAGGGTTGTTTCAACCCTCCCAGTCTCTGATTTAAGAATCGCCCTTTTGTTGTGTTATTTTGTATATTTTTAGCTATCTTTTAAAGAAAACTAGATACTTTTAATAAATACAGTTCCTACGTTGTAAAGATAATCATACTTCGAGGGTTGTTTCTACCCTCCCAGTATCTGAATAAAGAATCGCCATTTTGATATGTTATTTTATTTATTTTTAGCTATATTTTAAAGAAAACTAGATATTTTTAATAAGAACAGTTTTGGAGTTGTAAAATTAATCTTACTTCGAGGGTTGTTTCTACCCTTCCAGTCTCCAATTTAAGAATCGCCCTTTTGATATGTTATTTTGTATATTTTTAGCGATCTTTTAAAGAAAACTAGATATTTTTAATAAGAACAGTTCCTGAGTTGTAAAATTAATCTTACTTCGAGGGTTGTTTCTACCCTCCCAGTCTCCGATTTAAGAATCGCCCCTTTGATATATTATTTTGTTTACTTTTAGCTATTTAAAAAAAAAACTAGATATTTTTAATAAGAACAGTTCCGGAATTATAAAATTAATATTAGTTCGAGGGTTGTTTCTACCCTCCCAGTTTATGAATAAAGAATCGCCATTTTGATATGTTATTTTGTTAATTTTAGCTATCTTTTAAAGAAAACTAGATATTTTTAATAAGAACAGTTCCGGAATTATAAAATTAATCTTACTTCGAGGGTTGTTTCTACCTTCCCAGTCTCCGATTAAAGATTCGCCCTTTTGATATGTTATTTTGTTTACTTTTAGCTATCTTTAAAAGAAAATTACGTAGTTTTAAAGAGAACAGTTCCAGAATTATAAAACTAATCCTACTTCGAGGATTGTTTCTACCCAACCAGTCTACGAATTAAAAATCGCCCTTTTTATGTGTTATTTTGTATATTTTTAGCTATCTTTTAAAGAAAACTAGATACTTTTAATAATAACAGTTCCGACGTTGTAAAATTAATCCTACTTCGTGGTTTGTTTCTACCCTCCCAGACTCCGATTTAAGAATCGCAATTTTGATATGTTATTTTGTATATCTTTAACAATCTTTTAAAGAAAACTAGATATATTTAATAAGAACATTTCCGGAACTGCAAAAAATATTCTTACTTCGAGGGTTGTTTCTACCCTCCCAGTCTCCGATTTAAGAATCGCCCCTTTGATATGTTATTTTGTATATTTTTAGTTATCTTTTAAAAAACTAGATATTTTTAATAAGAACAGTTCCGGAATTATAAAATTAAACTTACTTCGAGGGTTGTTTCTACCCTCCCAGTCTCCGATTAAAGATTCGCCCTTTTGTTATGTTATTTTGTTTACTTTTAGCTATCTTTTAAAGAAAATTACGTAGTTTTAAAAAGAACAGTTCCAGAATTATAAAACTAATCCTACTTCGAGGTTTGTTTCTACCCTCCCAGACTCCGGTTTAAGAATCGCAATTTTGATATGTTATTTTGTATATTTTTAGCAATCTTTTAAAGAAAACTAGATATTTTTAATAAGAACATTTCCGGAACTGCAAAAAATATTCTTACTTCGAGGGTTGTTTCTACCCTCCCAGTCTCCTATTTAAGAATCGCCCCCTTTGATATGTTATTTTGTATATTTTTAGTTATCTTTTAAAAAACTAGATATTTTTAATAAGAACAGTTCCGGGGTTGTGAAATTAATCTTACTTCGAGGGTTGTTTCTACCCTCCCAGTCTACGATTTAAGAATCGCCCCTTTGATATGTTATTTTGTTTACTTTTAGCTATCTTTAAAAAAACTAGATATTTTTAATAAGAACAGTTTCGGAGTTGTAAAATTAATCTTACTTTGAGGGATGTTTCTACCCTCCCAGTCTCCGATTTGAGAATCGCCCTTTTGATATGTTATTTTGTATATTTTTAGCTATCTTTTAAAGAAAACTAGATATTTTTAATAAGAACAGTTCCGAAATTATAAAATTAATGTTAGTTCGAGGGTTGTTTCTACCCTCCCAGTCTCTGAATAAAGAATCGCCATTTTGATATGTTATTTTGTTAATTTTTAGCTATATTTTAAAGAAAACTAGGTATTTTTAATAAGAACAGTTTCGGAGTTGTAAAATTAATCTTACTTCCAGGGTTGTTTCTACCATCCCAGTCTCTGATTTAAGAATCGCCCTTTTGTTGTGTTATTTTGTATATTTTTAGCTATCTTTTAAAGAAAACTAGATACTTTTAATAAATACAGTTCCTACGTTGTAAAGATAATCATACTTCGAGGGTTGTTTCTACCCTCCCAGTATCTGAATAAAGAATCGCCATTTTGATATGTTATTTTATTTATTTTTAGCTATATTTTAAAGAAAACTAGATATTTTTAATAAGAACAGTTTTGGAGTTGTAAAATTAATCTTACTTCGAGGGTTGTTT
>CAKMYN010000119.1:0-23763 GCA_929113105.1 Agrypnus murinus
TATATATATATATATATATATATATATATATATATATATATATATATATATATATATATATCTATAGAGGCCTACCATGCGTCCGGACCAAAAGCGTAGCGCCCAGCGTCCGGCGTATATAAGTGTATATAAATGATGGTATCAGTCAGCGTCTTTTGCAAGCTATAGGTTTATTCAGCGTCTGTTTATTTTATGCAAGCTATAGGTTTATACAGCGTCCAATTATTTTTTCAGTATTGGCCAGCCTGCTTGAATTCCTTTGCCTGTCTGCGGTGTCGAGTTACTCTCTGCATTTCTGAGTAAAGATTGCGTCATTTAAACTGGCAAAAATAATTCTATTTTATTAACGGTATGTAATAAATACTTTTAGTTTCGTTCTGTATGTGTATAAATTTTATTTAAAAGGCTTGCAGATTTAAAATACTATATGCATAAAACATCATAAAACTCGAAATATTTTTGGATTTGTATGAAATTTTCTACAAAGGGGTTTTTCAGGTCGCTAATTTCAAATTTGATGTCAACGTTTGCAAATCTTAAAGGACGGATGAAATATGGCGGCCATGATAATTAAAATTTGATTTATTTGCATAAGACTTAACATCTGGGAGTAATTCGAAATAAGCGGATTTGATATAGCTCTCTGCGTTGTCAAAGTACTATGTGTGTTTCTCAGTAAGGATTGCGTCATTTAAAGTGACAAAAATAATTATGTTTTATTAAAGCTACTTAATAAATCTTTTACTTCCATTCATGTGTGTCTGAATTTTATGTAAAATGTTTTAAATAAGTTTTAAGGTACCATAAACATAAAAATGTCGTAAAATTAGAATTTTTATTGGATTTGTATGAGATTTTGTCCTTAAAGGTGTTTCTAAGGTCGTTGATATCGAATTCGACGCTAAAATTTACAATATTACTATTATAATGGCTAAAATACGTTTGGGTTTTGTTTTGTATTTATGTTAGAACTGTACTAGAAACTACGTTTTACATGTCTATTAAATAATTGATTTTATGGAATTATGAAATATTAGGAAAGCATTTTCATTTCAATACCTAATTAAACATATCAGATTCGTTATTTATTTCTTATTGCCCTTCTGTAATACATTTTAGTACAAAGGTAAAATTCTGATTACAAAAAAAAACAGTTGAGTTAAGCGATAAACGTATTTTCGTATACAGTATACACTATGATTGCTCTTAAAGGACATTTTAGATATTAAATTATTACGATTGTTCCAATTAGGTTAGTTGATTTTAATATGTATTTTTTATATGAAAACTATTTCAATTGTATAGGTTTATTTATTATTATACGTTAACGATCATTTAAAGTCTAAACTGGAAATTAGTAATAAAATGAATAAAATCACGGTTATCTTTTATTCTCAAAAACAAAATCGTTTCGAATTTAACAGAAAGTAGTCGATTCTGCATTTTTTTAATATTAGTTAATTAATCCTGTGTAGTTATTTTTAAAGTGTAATTACTTTTTAGTCTATTTTTCCGTATCCAGTGTATTTCTGAGTAAAGATTACGTCATTTGACAAGAATTGCTACATATTATATTTTGTAAAACTGTTTAATAAACACTTTTATAATACGTTTCATTTATGCGTCAGAATTTTATTTAAAACTTGTAGGTGGTTTTGCACTGCAAATGGGAGATAATCGTAATAAAAGATTGCCTTACATTTTTCGTTCCTAATACGTTTGAGGTTTTTACAAGAAATTAAAAGGAATTATTGATTTAAATTAAACATGCGTTAACCATTATTATCATTTACTATATAATCATCTATGTAATTCAGAAGATTAAAATTAGCGTTAAAGCTCAAATTTAGAAAATATTTTATTAAAAACAGCTATGCATTTATAATAGTAAATAATATCCTGAGATATATCATGCTAATATAATAGAAATTCCAGCCATGACCAACCTTGACTGCAACTAATAATATGTTTAGTTTTTTTATTTCGGATCATTTTCATGTGTGTTTTGCAATAATATTTTAAGAAATTTTTATTATCTGCAAATATGTAGTTTCATCAACAACCTTTGATTAAATTTGCCTTTTAAATATACATTCTGGTAATAAGTTATCGATGTTTCTCTGTGAGATTTGGGTAAATATCTCAAACGATGTATATTTCAAGTATCCTGCTTAGAAATCGTATACAATAATATTAAAAAGTACTTTTTTTCTTTAAAATTGTTAGTTATATATACTCTACATAAAACAAGTTATATATTTTATCTAAATAACCAATTTTTGTTTAATAATCAGTATCTTAATTAACAATTTATCATTCCCATGGCATGTAACCAACCAGTGTTTTACAGCAATTATATACTTTTCCAATTTTTTAAAGGGACTCGATTTATTTCTGCATGACCAAAGTATATCCTTGATGTTGTTTTAATCTAAGACGTATAAAAAATATAGGTTTTTACAGCTTTTCTATACATTTCCCCTACATAAAGTGTGTAACGTTTTATTTTCCTCATTTCCATGGAACATCTTTAACTGCACCGTACAATTAATAGGTGCGCTGTAGTAACATGCTATTATGTGTAAAAGACACCTTTTATCTCCCCCTTTCTATGTTATAGTGACTTTTTGTGATGAAACAGAAGTTTCAGTTTCCAGAAAAATTAGATGTATTTGAACGTGCCCAGATTTAGTATAACTTTTTTTCCAATGTTTGTTTGTCAAAGAATATGTTATTTAGTTATTTACTTTTCAATAAAACATTTTTTCCTGCTTAGTTGTTTTATTATTATCATTCCTGTAGAATAACCGTCATTCCCGTGTTGCGACGAAACAGAAAACTAGTAAAAATGACTTCTAAAATAAATCAGCATTACCAGTGATTAACTCATATTATAATAAGAAAAGATTCATAATATAAAACCTATACTAATTTATTGATATTTCTACATCGTTTCAAAAGGTAAGTCAATATTGACAACAATTGGAGGAATTATCTATTTACAAAACATGTACGAGCCCTAACAACTAAATATTCGGACAGTTGCAATTTTGAAATAAAAAATCAGACAATTCAATCTGCCAGCGCCTTTTTGAATTCCATTTTTATTTTTCTAACTAGTGTTCCAAATTACACCATTTTCTACCAATAACTATTTCCTTCTGTAAAAACAAGATCTGCAGAAAACAATTTTCAAAAATTCAACTAAATATTCGGGCAGCATTCCAAAAACACAATTAAGTAACATCTCCCTTTGCTTTATTCACCGCTTGAATTTTGGCTGACATACTTCTAACTTGGGGATTCCGATATTCTGAAGTGAATGATGCCCCAATTTCTGATAATTTCAAATTCTTCATGGGAATTGTTTTTGGAGGTATGTTTCTCAGTTGTTCATCTTCTGCCACAAGGTTTCAATAATACTTAGATCCGGACTGCTTGAGAACCATTCTAAAATTTTAAAATTATGATTTTCAAACCACCTTTTGGTGGTTTTTGATGTGTGACAAGAAGCATCGTTTTGTTAAAAGATGAAATCGTGGTGAGATGAAGGTTTTTAACACTTGGTAACAAGTTAGCGTTAAGAATTTGTTGATACATTTCAGCATTAATAACTGTGCCGTTACAGATTTAGCCCATGCCACTCGTCATTCTTCTTGTTTCTCGGTTAGAATTGGCTTTTTTGAGTGAATACAGAAAATGTTTGTGTTACAAAGATAGTTAAGGAACACTCAATGTATCAAAGTTTAAAGATAACAAATTACTTTTAAAAAGGGCAGATTTGTGTCCTTACTTCCATTTAACTTACAGCATTTCCATAACACTCCCAAATTTATTTTTTCATTCCAAAGTACCGTAATCTCTCTTAAAGTAACACAACGATTCACACAAATTTCCACCAACATTCTTAGACGTCCATCAGACATTAATCTTAGACGATGAGAAGTTTTTTCAACAACTTCAATACTTCCAGTTTCACTATAGTGAACTGAAAACTACGCCAAGTTGTTACTAAGTTTGAAGCCCTCTATCCTGGTTGCGATGTTATCATTCAACAGGATGGTGGGTCTCGTCACACACCAAAACGACCAAAAGATGGAAAATCATAATTTTCGAGTTTTAAAGTGACTCTCAACAGTCCGGATACTAATGCTATTGAAACCTTGTAGATATGATCAAGCAACACCTGAGAAAGAGTCGTCAAAGCACAAAGCGTAATATATGAGACGAATACCATAAATCCCCGTACTTTTGCAGGACACAGATGCAAAAAAGTTGTGTATCTTACCTACGTTTCGGTTGGTTGCAAATAATACATACTGTTTACTGTAATTGAGCTCTACTGAATCTGGGCGTATGCTTTCTTTCTTGTGAATTTCTTTTTTTTTACTTTAGATCACACGTTACCACAGGCTGATTTGTATGGTATGTTGAAGAAGACAATGTAGTCGACATTGAAAAGCTGCACGATTACAAACAAGTTCAGAAATGTTCATCAAGTTCTATAAAACTGATAGATTTTGAAAGTTTGCGGCATTTTTTAACATGCATGAAAAACTCCATGCAGTATGCAGTATTTTAGTGCAACTTATCCTCAGATGAACAGATGATTCTATATTTTGGACGGCACTCACGCAAAATGTTTTTGAAACGAAAACCGGAAAGATTCGATTTCAAATTATTGTGTATTTGTTCAGCTGAAAGGTACTTTAGAAGTTATGCCATATGGAGGCGTATCCTCCAAACCTTAAAAATTAGTACGTGGGTTGGCAGGTGGCATTGCTTTTGATCTACTATCTATTGTAGAGAACAACCATAATCATAATATTTTTCGTGACAACTTCTTTTTTGATATAAATTATGTGCAAGTCTTAAAGAAAAAGGATTTTTTGCAACAGCTACCATTCGTGACAACAGGAATAGTGGATGACCTAGAATCTACACATCCAATTGCTAAGAAAAAGACGGGAGCATTTGACGCAAATCTGGAGAGAAAATACGAATTTCTCTTGTTCGATGCAATGACAATTCGGTTATGACGGCAATAAGCATGCAGTAAGGTGTTGAACCATTGAAAACTGCAAAAAGATATGACAAAAAGGAAAAGAAAATCAACAACATACCTTATTTTACATACCTCTAATTTACAATTATAACAAAAATATGGGTGTTTGTGTTGAATCTCCGCGAGAACGTAGTGGCAAACTGTCGAATACGTGTCATGGGTGCAAAAAGTGGCCACTATTCGTCAATACTATACATAGTGGTTACTTGATATTGAAACAAGAACAAAGAAGATGTTCAAAGTCAAACAATCTATATGTGTAGCAGATGTAATTAGTAATGTAGATGTATTCATTTGAATGCAACTTGTTTTGCTCAATATCACAATTCTGAAATGGATATTGAGGGAGTATGAACAGTCACAGTAGAAGCAATGAGAAAGATTCTTATAAAAGTAGGTACTCAACGTAAATGTAACGCTCTGTTTCAAATTGCTCACTACGCATTTATGATGGTTTTAAAAATACCACTTCATATCGCCTATGCTCAAAAAATAGAGAATTTAAGTAGATCGAAGACACTTATTACCATGGTCAATATCATTATGATCATTTACTTCGTCAAAAAATACTAGTATATTGATCTATCATCAGAGCTAAAGACCGCTATGCTCCAATGCAACTTTCAATAAAACCTGATATCTTTATCCGTGGTGCTACACAGAATTTTGGCAGAGTGTTTTCAGCCCTACCATTCAAAACTCGAGCGAATTTCGACATTTAGAAATATTAACAGGTTGCTGCTACTGCCCCCTTATAGCCTGAATTTTGCAAAATCTGAAATATATGTGACTTATTAACGATAGTACATATTATTATTATTATTATTATTATTATTATTTGATATTACATATTACATATTAATGACATATTAATTTTACATCTCCTATTTGAGAATAAAGTGCAACAAAACTAGTTTACTATTTTGCAAATTTTGCATGTAATCAAAGCTTATGCTCATAATAACCCCTTGCTTGGCTTTAATCTTACATTGTCTTTTTATTTCATAAAATCTATCTGCATTAGCCAGATGAAGATTCTTTTCCATTTCAATACTTCGACGTTCATCTAAATCAGTAGATAAATTTAGTTTTGAGAAGAAGCGATCGCAAACAGTGCAAAGTCAGATCTAGGGAGACCAAACTTAATATTAAATTTTGTGCTGAAAACGGCCCAATAATCTTTATAAGAAATATATAACCTATATAATGAAATATATAATCTTTATAAGAAATCACCAATTAACACTAAATCTGTTTTTATTATTGAAGGTTGTGTTTTATGCTTCAACAACTGATTTTCAGTGAAAACAACCATTGTCCAGAACTATGGTTGTTTTTGTAGAAACCCAAGCGGACTATGGTTGTTTTTGTGGAACCATTCAAACTTTTCGACGCTATAACTGTGGACTAGGGCCGTTTTTGCAGAAACCGAGTAAACCAATCGATGGGCAACCTCATAAACATATATAACGATATTAACCACGAAATTTGAATTATTGGACTATGGCTGTTTTTCTAAGAAGCACCTCAATTGCTCTAGATAACTTCATAGAGTGGTACTAATAGTTATTTACGTATAGAAGGCCGTAAGTGTAAGATTACGACCGCAGCCAAAGTTTGAGGCCCGACGAAGGAGGGCCTTTATTTGGCTAAGGGCGTAATCTACTTACGGCCAGAGGTACGTACAACATTTTACGCACAACCGAAACAAATTTTTATTCAAACATTTTTATTCACAATTTTGTCACCACAAAACGAAGGTGGCTGCTAACAATAATGCGGTGGTTGCCATGTGTTGATGTGTAAACAAAACAACTCTCAAAGCGAAAATTGGCGTTCTGTGAAATTGGCAAAAATGGAAAATTGTGTTGAAGCGTCTGCGTCTGCGGGTATTTCACCAGAAATTGAACAAGCAGCCGAAGAAGCTCTAGCTGGCTTACTCCCTTCTAAATCCAGAGAACGTTATGAAACTGAGTATGATGCGTTAGAATCATGGATGCGCGAGAAAAAAGTAAATGTTGTTAATGAAACCGTCTTACTTGCATATTTTAGCGAGAAGGTATGTTATTAGTAATATTTTAATGAAATATGTTCCTTATTTTTAATTTTTTAGTCTAAAAAATATCAGTCTAGTTCTCTTTGGGCCAAGTATTCGATGGTTAAAAGGACGTTATTGGTCAAAAAAAATGTTGACATTAGTAGCTATCATAAATTGACATCGTTTTTGAAAATTAATACTGTAGGACACGAAGCAAAGAAATCAATGGTGTTGTCGAAAGAAAATGTGATCAAGTTTATTACGGAAGCTCCCAATGAAACATATTTAATGACCAAGGTATGATAGTAGGTAATTAATGTGCGCGTTGTTTAAAAATGTTTTGAGGGACAGGTTGCCCTTGTGTTTGGAATTTATGGAGCCTGCCGTAGACAAGAACTTGCCAATATGTCAATATCTGATGTAGAAGATAGAGGATCTGTAATTATTGTGACTATCCCGAAAACCAAAACAAACAAAAAACGTGTGTTCACAATTGTTGATAATGATGCCATCCATGGAGTGGAGTTGTACAAGAAATATGTCACACTGCGTCCAAAAAATGTACCTCATCGCCGTTTCTTTCTACGCTACACAAAGAATGTATGTACAATTCAACCTGTAGGAAAGAACGTGTTTGGAGGCATTCCCAAAATAATTGCAACATTTCTTCAACTTCCTAATCCTGAGAAATACACGGGGCACTCATTTCGAAGAACATCTGCCACTTTATTAGCAGATAATGGAGCTGAGATGACATCCCTCAAAAGACATGGAGGATGGAAAAGTTCTTCCGTAGCTGAGGGGTACCTGGAAGATTCAATAGAACAGAAAAATAAGATTGCCCGGCTAATTCTTGGAAATGCGAATGGCGAGAAAAACGAGAAATCTGTTGCAACTTTGAAAATTGTTGAGCCTCAGTCGACACCAGAAGAAGAAAATCCACAAGGAAATATTGAAACATTCTGTTCAACTTCTAATGTTCAGTGTGTTGAGTCTAATTCCAGTGCTATTTCTGTTGGCAGCATTGTCTTCCATAACTTAACTAATTGTACGTTCAACATCCATCAAAAGTAAAATATTGCTGTAGTTTGTTCACTTTGATTTATGATAAATGATAAATCCTTATAACCTTTTTTTATTATTAACTACCTACTCAAAAACTGTCACCACTAAACAAAGGTGGCGGCTGACATAAAAGCCGTCATTGTCATGTGTTTATGATTGGTGTAAAGAAAACGCCCGGTTTTTGCGGGCTTTTTTTTACAGCGGGCATTTTCTTTACACTGGGCGTAATGTTGAAGTTTCGATCATGGTATCCTAGATGTAAACAAGCACTTTCGGTTCAGTTGTGCGTAAAAAATATTTTGAGAAATTCGTAGAAAATGACAAGCAGAAAAGAACAGGGACCTGTCTATGCAGTATAAGAGAGTGTTTGTCACTTTCCTTTTCTTGCCAAAACAAAATATTTATATAGTTAATTTATTTTGTATAGAATTCTATTAAAATGCTCTCCATCATCATAATTTTTTTTAACCAAGGGTACTAGACAAAATCTAATTCCAGATTTAAGTGCTCCATATTAAGAGTATCTATAACATCTATAACGTACACCATAATTATTTTCAAAAAATTTTAAGGACCTCAAATGTATTGTTCAGTGTAAAATTAGGGGAGCCAATATCTTAGAAACTGGGTTTTTACATGCTATTCGCGTATGCAACAAAACAGACAATACACTCTGTATGTAGTAGTTGAAACTACTACCAGTTGCCCTTGTACTTGATAAAAATACTTGTCATTTCTTTTGAGGCATATCTTGCCATCGTTATCTCGGTGCATGAAGGTAGTTTTTCTGCTCTGCGTATTGCTTCCCCAAGAGGTATCTTCTCTATAACTAGTGGACATTTAACTTCTATAATAGCATCTTCATTAACAAGTTCATCGGAGCTTGCC
This sequence comes from Agrypnus murinus, assembly GCA_929113105.1. Taxonomy (NCBI): domain Eukaryota; kingdom Metazoa; phylum Arthropoda; class Insecta; order Coleoptera; family Elateridae; genus Agrypnus; species Agrypnus murinus. Next base: position 9,057 of record CAKMYN010000119.1, read on the forward strand.
GCCAGAAATGGGCGTTCTTGATCAATAAATAATCCACATTCTCTTACTTCCAAGTTGTATTCACTTTCAAATTCTTTTATGGCAATTGGCTCATGTTCCAAGCCATAATGCGTTGCTCTATTTCCTGTAAATGTTGAGTACAGTATTTCCTTAACTGTGTTCACGCAAGATGTTTTGGCTTGCAATTTGCAGACTCTTCCGAAGTGAGATGCAGTCAATCTCAATGATCTTTCTTGTTTCCAGAGAGGGTTCCTTGACTGACCGACAGTATTTCGTTCTAGATGGGTAATCTCTTCTTTGGACTTTTTCAAGGTGTTACGGAACTCGATTTCTTGAATTTTATACTCTTCAGGTGATAACAGCCCAGCCTTTTCTGTGACACCATAATCTGTGTCTGGAAGTGCAGTAGTTTTCGTTTTGCGGTAAATTTGCCCCTTTTCCTTCTTGTTCTTTTCTAGCATTTGGCGTTTCCTTTTCAATTTTAGAGCATATCTTTTTGTAAATACACTTTGATCTTCTTGGTTCGTGGTAGTCTGTCCCAGCATTAAATAATATACTAGCAGCTTCACATCTTGTTTGATAGGAACCTCGAAGGGAATAATTTACCCTTTTCCCCACTACAAATTTACACATTAACGAATTGTAATGTTCTGCCAAATTGTTATTCATGTTTAACAGCAAACTATTAACATTTAAAGTTAACCTGTAAAGAGTTGCTTCAATATCTTGATATAGGCCACATTTCTTCATATCAGGAACGAAGTTTTGTTCTCCTTTTTTGTACAAGAAAAATACCCTATTTCTTGACATTTTGCATGCTCGCCAAAAACGTGCGAGGGGGCATTTAAAATGTCAGCAGTAAGCAGCTGCATTTTCTCAGCATGAGTTTTGCCTTCTATTATTCTATGACGTGCAGCTTTTGAAATAGATATTCTGAGGCGATACGCATTTTTCTTTAATTCTTGTCTGAGAGCTGGAGGTACTGGCTTATTTTCAGATTTACTTGTGGTTCTGGTGACAATATCCCGTAGTTTGGAAGAGACATTTCGCAGCAAATGATTCCTGCATTCTACTTTTTCGACTAACATGTTTCCATATGGTTTCATTTCTAATAGTTTTTTATGCACCGAACTGTCTCCGTCGCCAACCATGCGAAGATATCTAACTCCATAAAGTTCCAAACTTGATTTAAAACCTTCAAGAATGATGTCGGTTTCCATTCCCGTAGAACTTTTCTGCCAATTCTTAAAACACTGATGTTTAGGTATTTCAGTTTGTTTTGTTTCGGCCCTAGCGCATACAGTGCAATACTTATTTCGTACTTCTAGATATAATAACTTTCCTGTTCGATAACCGATTATACAGCCAACCCCAGATAAAGCATCATAGTTGACATTGTACGATCTTTTGCACCAAGCCCCATCAGTCACGACTGTTACGTACGGTATGTTATCTTAGCTAACTTCTCCAAGATCTCTGACCAGCTTTGCTTCTTCTTTACCGGCTTCCTCCATCACAGCCGAAGCTTTGTGGTGTACGAGTTCGCTAACTATTTCGTGACATTTTAAATATGTTTTGTTCGACATCATGGGCATGTTCACGGTAGCAGCAATTTCATCCAGTTGGGCATAACCAATTCCAGTTGAAACAGCAGCTAATGTTACAGCTGTGTTGGTATCTAGAACATTATTCCCCGGGGTACCTTCGAAACTTATGTCGTCGATAAGACCGCACATTTTGCATTTAAAAGAAAAAATACTCTTAAGTCTTCTTCTGGTCTCTTGAAGAAACTCCATGTTTGTTTTGTTGCAGTCGACCTTATGTTTTAAATGGTTTGAGAAGATTTGATCAAAGAAATGTTTTATATCAACAATTCTTCTGCCGGTTAGTTGCAGAAAATGTTCGATTTTCTTCTGTATACGTAGTCGTCTCGCTCACGTCTATGTCCATTCCTCCGTCTTCAGACCAATGGCTACAGCCCGGTTGTGGAGTCATAGATACATTTGGAGACACATTTTCCTTATTAAGTGAAATTGGATTTTCCGTAGTAACATCAATTTGTTCGCCTCTACCAGCCTTTTTTGGGATCTATAATAAAAAATATGATACTCATCATGTGGTCCTACATCTGGCTACAGTTTTGCAAGAAAAGTCGCGTTGTCGGCAGTTCTTTAATGGAATATTTCGAGGACCCCACAACTAACTCGTAACTTTCGACTCGAGTGTTTCACCGCTAGTAGGTACGCTTTCCAGAAATGACGTCATGAAAGATGGCAGCGGATTCATTCAGTCCGATTTGTAGATTTTACACTTGTACTACAATGCAACCGAACACAAAGTTTTATAACTTGTATAAGTCGCAGGCAGATCTATACGATTTTGTTACATGCCTATAGGCATTTACTAAATGCCGTTGTTTAGAACAGGCAGTTAGTAAAGGACTTAATGTGTTTCGGCAAATAAAGTAATAACATGCACATTTCTTTGTAGAACATTCTTTTTTACATGAGCACTTGGAAAATGTTTGCCCTTGCCTAGGCATTTACCTAATGCCGTTATTTAGAACCGATAGTTAATAGATAATAATGATATATCGCTACCTAACCTAACCTAAGTATTCAAGATGTCCCTACAAATAAGCAGGTTTTTTGCGAGAAGTAAGTTCTAAGTACTCTCTTTACAATGGGCAAAGCTTTTCCAAATGCTCATGTGAAAAAGCATGTTCTAAAAAGAAATGCGCATGTTATTACCTTATTTGCCGACAGCACATGCAGTCATTTACTAACTGCCTGTTCTAAACAATGGTATTTAGCGAACGCCTAGGCACATAGCAAAATCGCATAGATTTATTTTCGTTTTATCATCTGCCCCGTCACTTCGTAAATGACTAAACATATAATTATTTGCGGGATTTAGCTATCTGCCTGCGGCATGTACAAGAAGACTCTATTAGCTCGCCCTATTTATTTGCTTCGCTTACAAGGTTCTTCCGCTGTTAACTAGAATCGTCTAATAAAGCCCTACATTATACATATACTACTTACAGAAAAATAGCTAATAACGGGTAGATCTCAAAAAGTAAGAATCTTCCGGACGCCATCTTTCATGACGTCATTTCGGGCCAGTAGATTCGCTTTTGAATCTACTGGCCTTGTCTACTGGCGGCGAAATACCCTACTACGCGACTTTCCCTACAGAAGTGTAGCCTGATCCAGGACTAATGAATATATTATCAATCAAACAAAAGATACCCGTATACCATTTTACCATTTCTAGAAAAAATCAATTGTATGTACTAACCTACGTTGAGCCAATCTTCGATTTATTCTTTTTGAGCAAAGGGATCTTACACGTTTTGTGTCTGCTTCCCTTTTTGTTACACCTCCCATACTGTAAATTAAACTCACAAAACACAAACTATGCACAAGAAATAATCACTACAGCAAACTATGAATAATCTGAACACCTCTTTAGTCCGAACTAGTGGTGTGTTATAACGGTTCTCGTGACACCCAACGCCCCAGGCTTCGGGAAATCAAAAGATCTCTAACAATTTTCGAGACATCAAGCTAAACAGTAGCGGCGCGTCATAGCATTTTGTTATCGGAAATAGTAACCATAAAGTTGGTGCATTTATCATGTCACCCAGATGCACGTCTATGCGTGCGCATAAACATGGATGGTACTCTTGAAGGTCGCTCGAATTGTCAAACCAGTGGGAGTGATAGAAACGGCAATATATAAAAAATCTGTATTTAAAATAAAGATGGATATACTGCATATTTCAACGCTTCTCATAAGCATGTCTCATGATGCCTACTATCGAATGCAGAAGTTTTGAGCGCTGAGTTTGAATGCGCATAGCAAAAAAACTAACCGCTCAAATTAATTCAAACAAAAACAGTTAGATAGACAATTTATTTTTGAATAAAATAGTAAAATTATCTGATTTTAGATTTTGAATTTTTGCGAATTATGTTACAAAAACTACGGTTTTTTGGGAGTTTTGACGTAAAGCGTGCCTTTAACAATTAATATTTCAATAACTACTCGATAGAATTGAATGTTATTATATACGCAAGTAGCTAATAGTGTTTTATGTATGTGGAAATTTTTGTAATTTGGTATCTGTATTATTTCTCAGGTTATTCTATGGAATAGAGGATAATGCATTCTGGCCTTCTGGAGCCTTAATCAAGAACTTTTTTTTTACAAAAGATAGTACTGGGTGGAAATAAATGATTTTCATCAAGTTACCATTGCATTCCCCATGTAAAAACACGACGTGCCGCTCTACGAAAATAGAGAAGGCAGTACCATAACCTCAAATTCAATAAATTCTATGAATTGTTTGACAGATTGATTTCATTTATTGACAGAACTAATTTAGTACTAAATCAAAAAGAGTAGAGCGGCACAGAAAAATTTACATGTGAAAAAATGCCAAAGGGAACTCGATGAAAATCATTTATTTCCACGCTGTAGGTATCTCGTTAATAAAACAACAATCTAGGAAATATAAAGCATATCAGCATTTTGTCCTGGCACTTTGTGCTCGAATTGGCCACACACCACTGTAATCGAAGGAAAGTTAGCTAAAGGTTGATTTCACAAAGGAAATAAAAGTCAAAAAATGTTGTATGTAAACTTCCCCAATTAGTTAGTAATTATTAATTACTATTAATTACTTATTAATTAATATTTAAGATTAATTTCTTATTAATTAACCTTCTGGATTTAGCAGATAAAAATTTCTACCTATTTAAAAAATTCAATTCCCAGTTAATATTATTAGTTCAACTACAACAATAATATGTAAAATATATTAAATCTGCAACATGTAGTGTATGTAATTTATCCTCTATTAGCTTAGCAAATCTTTCATAAAATCATAAAGTATTAAGTTTCATTCTTTATCATAATTACAACTCTGGTCTGGTTCCAGGTAATAATTTGTTCGTTATCGTCCCATGGACCGCTCGATATTATTATCGGACAAGTTCTGAGAGATAAAAATATATTTTAAATTATTTTGTTTAAATTGAATTAGTCGATTTGTGGAGTTATGCTTAATTTATCATAAGTGCGTACCTTTTTTTTCTATGTAACTATTAATCAACTTTGCAGGAAAGCCATTTTTATTAGGAAAATATTTTCATTTCAAAAAATAAAAATATTAGATTTGTTTTTTAAATTTCTAATTAATTAACTAATGGTTTTAAAGGGTTACTATTGTTTACGGTAATAATTGTAGTTCAATTCAATTTCATAGTAAGAAATACGTAAAATGATTGTGGAAGCAGTCTGTCGTTATAGCATACACAAAATTACGTCACTTTATAGACTTCCACACCTGCAATCAGTAAATAAATATAGTCGGGAATTTTGGGGAAATTTAATCCACAGGACGTCTTTTATACTATAATATTGAATTATTCCTGATTATCTAATATCCATTTTTTTCTCGAGTCCTCTGACTTTGAAAGCTGAATTTATTTTTACATAATTATAATAGTAAAATATTTATTATATTTATAAATCTAAATGCTATAGCTACTTTTGTTTTTATCAGACAATAGGTAATAAAGGTACCCATTTTTTGGGACAATTTTATTAAAAACAAATTAGTTTTTATCTCAGAAAGTACATGCCATATATCTGCCATATCCATAAAGATAGTGAACGATTTGCCGAAGTTGTTGCTAACCTTCTATAAGAAGACAGCACCTTAAGAAAAAGAAGATGTAAAAAAGGCCGCAAAGTTAGAAAATGTAACAGTTTTATCGACCTTACTGAATATTTCTGAATTTGTTTTTACTCATGCAGTTCTATACAATATCGACTCCTTTGCCTTCTTCAACATACCAATACAAATTAGCTTGGGGCAACGTATGATAGCCTAATAAAAACAGGATGCCAATAAAACTGAAAAGTTTTTCCCTTGTAAATATAAAATCGTGTGTATTATTTATCATGAGCCTACTTTACAAAAAATCGCAATACTATATCTTGAACTTCATCATCAAAAAGTTTTAAAAAATATCCAGCGGTGATTGACCTGCGAAATGATTTTTTAGCTGTTCAATTTTTTGTGTTCTCTTCGTCGGGCAAGTTCAGATACAAAAAGAAACCTCTCTGTACTTGGGTTTCTGGTTATTTGTTTTGAGCAAACTTGAGAATGTGAAAAGAAGAAGAAAGCATTTAAGTAGAAAAAAACTGAAAACAATACAGTTATGAAAACACCTGAAGAAAAACTAATGCCCATCTCTGAATAAAAAAAAACTGCACGGAAACGTTTTGTTGGACTTGGACCTGGAAAAGGAAAAAGCAATGAGAAATAAGCAATCCTACTCTAGTTTTGCACGACTCGCTGGTGAAACCTTGGAGAGTTGCTGGAGGTCAAAAAACCAACAGAAAAGATTTTTAAGTGCTTTGTTGATGTCCATTGATATTCGTCACTACAGTCTTTATAGTTTAGCAAATAAAACAATTGGCCTTGCACACAAAACAAAAATATCCTACAGTACATTCTCTCGATGCCATCCCTATGTTATTACCGTCTATATTATGTATGCAAACCTAATGAAATAAACAGAGCTACCTGTTTGTACAAGCAACGCGCAAACATAAGCTTCAAACCACAATAGTTATTTACGTATAGAGGGCCGAAAGTGTAAGATTGCGCCCGCCGGCTAAAGGTTGAGGCCCGACGAAGGAGGGCCTTAATTTAGCCAAGGGCGCAATCTACTTTCGGCCCGAGGTACGTACAACGTTTTACGCCCAACTGCAAAAGAAATATTAACTTTAAATTATCGTAAAATCATCTATCATAATTCATAATTTCACAACGTTAAAAATAGGCGGCGTGATGGCTGATCGTAACTATGACTTCACGCGTAAACAATAAAACCAAATTGTAAATTTTACTGAAAATATTGTGACATTGCGGATTATGCGGGCGTTTTTTTTTACAGTAGGGCGTTTTTTTTACACTTTACCGCCCGCGATTTAATGTCAAAGTTGGATTATGCGGGCGATTTTTTTACAGCGGGCGATTTTTTTACACTTTACCGCCCGCGATGTAATGTCAACGTTTCCGCCACGGTCACCAAGATGTAAAGTACCCTTTTCGATGCAGTAGGGCGTAAAAACTAAAACCACTAAAACTTGTAGATAATGACAATTCATATGAACTCCTGTAACATGTAGTAAGGCTTCCGCATTGCATATGTATGGCAGGTCTCTGAAATGTCAAAATAAAATGAAGAAAAGGTTCAATTTAATGTTAAGATTGCAGCTAAAATCAATGTTACTAAACCTGTCCGAGAGTTGTAGGGAGAGGTTTAAGAAGAAATGAAAACTTTAAAAATAAATATAAATTTAACATTAAAAATAAAAATGCTGCTTAGAACACACTGAAAAACAGTCTTAGTAAGAATGAAGGGTTACTACATATAGACTTCTCTGAAAATTATGCTTGCAAACTAGCTGAGGAAATCCAGACTTATAATTTTGGAGCAAGTCGTGAGGAAGCAACATTGTACTTACGTTGGAGATACCGATAAGCTATTTAATTTTGTTTTATGTATTTCTGCTAGTCCTAAGACCTTGAACTGCTTCTCTAGTTCCAATGCCTAAGCGAAAACCAAATTGTTCTTCTCCTACATATTGTTCGCATTTTGTGTGTACTAGTTGATGCATGTTCTTAGCATTATCTACAGTACATGGCTCATCAGGCTAATCAATCGGTACTGTAAGCACTGTTTTACTCCGCTCTTTTTAGGTATCGGAATAAAAATAGGTTGGGTCCAGTCGTGTGGTACGATTCCTGTATAGTATATTCTATTTAAGAAAGATGTTAAGATGTTGAGGCTTTCATCGTCTAATACGTTTACGCATCTCAGTATAGATGTTATCTTCACCTGGGACTCTACGTGTTTTGATAGTTTTATTGCGTGTTTCACTTCTGCTATAATAATTTTCAATGGCTAATCTTCTTGATCTATTTCTCTTGATTCTGGTTACATTCTGATATCATCAAAAAGCTCTTGTATATAGCTTGTCAAAATCTCTTCTATCTCGTCTGGGTCTATTGTTTTTTTGTTACTATATGTGACTAAGATATTGTGTTGATGGGTTTTATTTCCAGTTATTTCTTTTATCTTCTTTTTTGTGTGTTAAAGAAATCATGCTTTCTTGGCAGCTCTTCGAGCACTTGACAACGTTTCTCCATCCAGGCCTCCTTTGCCTCTCTTATAAGCCTTGTAATCTTTTTATGGATTTCTTTATATTTATTATAGTCTTTATGTTTGTACTTCCTTGTTTCGTTCATCAATAAAAGGATTTCTTCCGTCATCCATTTCTGTTTTGCTCTCTGCTCTTGGTTTTCCAATTCATTTTCTTGTACTTCATGTTTACATTTTTAATAGACTGCCAAAAGTTTTCCATTGTTTCTGTTTCCAATTATACCGTTTCCCTAAACTTACTATTCAAAACTCGTGTTATTTCCTCTTTTATTTATGGTTCCCCCAGTTTCTCAAAGTTAGGTCTTGTTTTATTTGTCTTCCGGATTTTCTTCAATTTAATCTCACGTTTTTCAGCTACGGGGTTCTGATCAGATCTTACGTCTGATCCAGGATAAGTTCTTACACCTTTAATTCCGTTTCTATATCGTGTATCAATCAGTATGTAATCTATTTGATTTTTTATGATATTTCCTTCATTGTTTCCTGGTCCTAAGTACACTTCTAAGTATACAATCGCCTTTCTGGAAGTTGGAACCAGGTGTTTGCTGCCATTAAGTTTTCTTCATTACAGAACTGTACCAGATATCCCCCCTATCGTGTCGTTTGCAAATACCATGGTCTCCAACAATATATTGCATTCTTCCTTTACCTATCTTTCCGTTGAAGTCACCCATGATTATATTCACTTCATTCTTTTTGGTAAATCTTAGTAGGTGATTTTTACATCATGAATGAAAAACTCATGCAGTATGGAGTATTCTCGTGCAACTTATATTACTAGATGAACAGATAGTTCCATATTTTGGACGGCACTCGCAACAAAATGCTTCTAAAAGTAAAACCGGTGAGATTCGGTTTCAAATTATGGTATATCTGTTCAGATGAAGGGTACTTATACAAGTTATCCTCCAAATAATAAAAAATCAAGACTTGGTTTGGGAGGTGACTTTGTTTTTTATCTACTATCTATTGTAGAGAATAACCATAATCATAATATTTTCCTAGACAACTTCTTTTCTTCATATAAATTATTCGACAAGGCACTATGGTGTTGGACCATTGAAAACTGCAAAACATTATGACGCAAAGGAAAACAAAAAAACTACTTTACTGCTCAAAAGCTACTGTACTATCAAAACAAAAGGAAATAGTAGTTAACGAAGAAAATAAAGTAAAAACCTTCCCAAGGATCTTGTATGGTTTCTCTATTTCTTAGAAAATCAAATGTAACTGAACTAAAGGGTTCATTGTGATGCAATGAAGAAGTACATCATATGCTCAAAGTAATTCAGTGTGTCTAAAAAAATCCCAACCTATTGCTTGGTCTTGGAGGGATTCATCCAGTGTTGTAATGTATCTAGATACATATCTAGATACTTTTAAAATTTTGTAGCTGTATTTGGATCTAGATACATTTTCTGTAGTATCTGAGTATCTGTATTGTGCAGATACTATTTTCATAATTTAATGATTTTATAATACAAAAATTGTCATAAATGATGTGTAGAATCTTAAATTTGAAATAAACCGCCGAACATAATAAAACTAATTTTTAATTTGGAATTGCTTTGAAATCATGAAATAAAATATGTCACCTCGTTAAACAATTGAGTCACTACATCTAGTCAGCCAGGTCAACTTGGCGTATCAGAGTTTCGCTATCGACGCCATATTGAGATAAAAGAAGTGTAAAATATAGTAATTCATTAATTCAAATCGCATCTTACGTATTTGGCATATTACAATTTGTGGCTGTCAAAATGAAAACTATGTAGAAAAGTCTTTTAAACTAAACATGGATTTAATTAAATTCAATGGGGATAATAATAATTAACAATTTCGGGCTTTTCTCGCCACAAAATGGGGTTGTTTGCGCTACTCTGATCCGCCAGTATGGTCTGGCTGACTAGATGTAGAAACTCTATAAACAATGGATATTGTTACAGAATTACGATATTACCGATTGTGTGAGGAAGAAGCATTCTTGTCCGTCCAGGGCAGTGTTACCAACTGTACCATAATTATGGTACTTGTACCATAATTTACTGATTGTACCAATCAACAACAATTAGATAAAAGTGTACCATAATTTCAGATATGAAGAGAATTCATTCTTTATTACATGTAATAGTTGTAGTAATGTTATTATATTTAACATTTACGTAACAAGTCTGGAATGGTTATTTTACTGGACTTGTAGATAAGTACTAGGTACGACAAGCCACTGGTGAGTCTTCGAGTACAGTAAAGGCACTATACGGATTTTGTTACACACTCCTATTTTTTCTGTCAACAGTCAATTTGAGAACTTTCAAAGTAAGAACTATCTTAATGTAGTGCGTTTGAAAATATGTTGAAGAGCAAATAATTATAATATATTCCGTTACACCAAGGGTAACTAAAAGCAACGAGATTTAGCGACTTTTGGGTGTAATAGTACTACGAATTAATAGCAAATTGTTATAGTGTGAATCGTACCAACACATACTTTGAAGCTAGATTATCAGAAATAATATCTAGGCTATGATGATTTCTGTTAAAGTGGTAAAACATTTTCTAGGTTTTCAAACAATGAAGACTATTGGAGTTTATTCAAGTTATTAATATTCTGCACAACACCAAAACTGAAGATAGAAAAACTACACGGAAAAGAAACACGATTAAAAATTTATTAAAAAATTATTTAATTGTAAAAGTCGTTACATAAATTTATTCTGGATTACTTGAAACCCTCCCGAAACAAATTTTGGTTAAAAAGTCTTATAAATTGCAAGGATTACTAAATTAATTTTCCTGCGATTCAGAGGAAGATATTGAAGACTATACAGGGTGTCCTGTTTAACAGTCTACACTGAATCATTCCAATAAGCTTGTGACTATAGCAGTGGAATTAAAAGAACTTTGTATACTTTGACCTCTAGTTTACGAAATCAGAACACATCTTAGAACTTGTGTTGGTGCTGGATATCATCATGAGGATTTTTTTAAATGGAACGATTAGATTTGAAGTATGGAAATCGATAGCAAGTGGGATTCTGAGTAAAAAAAGTATTAAGGTACTATAGGCTTAAAGTGAATGATAATGAAATAATAAAGTGAATGGATTCTAATACTGTTTTCGTAAACAAGAAGCCGAAATCTACGAAGTTCTTTTAATTCCATTACTATAACCAAAAGCTCGTCCGAATGATTGAGTGTAGAACTAGAGGTCGAAATATACAAAGCTCTTTTAATTTCATTGCTATAGCCAAAAGCTTGTCCGAATGATTGAGTGTAGACTGTTAAATAGGCCAGAACCCGTTAAGTGACTAAGTGTTTACTATTTTTCCCACATTTAAACATTTGAAGTGGTGACTCGTACTACCTTTGAACTCTGAATTTTGCAAAATCTAAAAAGTATCTTCTACATTATTAACCATAAAATATGTAACTTCTTATGTTTGTTCATGATAACCATGAAAATGAAGCGCAACAAAAATCGTGCTATTTTTTCACATTTAGAAATTCTAAGGGTTCGCTGCTACCCCCTTATATCCTGAATTTCGCAAAATCGGTGAAGCATGTGCGTTTTTATGTTCTTTCACGCAACCCATTCAACAATGAAACGCAAATAAACTGCTTTACTATTTTCTCCACATTTGCAAATTCTAAGGGATGGCTGGCTACCCCCTTAGACTCTTAATGTCGCAAAATCCGTAAAGTATGTAACTTTTTATGTTCTTTCACGTCACCCATTCAAATATGAACCGCAATAAAGATTATTTACTATTTTTCCCGTATTTCAAAATTCTAAGAGGTGGCTGCTACCCAAAACAGAACAAAATTTTGAAAATATAAATATGGGTTTTTGTAACGTTTTTTAATTTTTCGCTAGACGAGAATCCGAAACTCTGTAAATATACCAAATTTCAAGTTTGTATGTACTCTAGAAATTCGGAAGTTATAAAGATTATTTAATTTCATTACTTAAATTCATAAAGTGAAGTCCCGTTTTACAACCCCTAAAGGGGAAGCGGAGGGTTAACATAATAACAATTTTTTATATTTTTCTTTACGAGAACTCTAAACCCTATAACTAAGCCAAATTCCAAGTTTGTATATCATCTAGAAATTTTACAACCCCTAAAGCGGGTGCGGGGGTTGACTTAATATTTTTTTTTAATTTTTCTTTAGGAGAGCCCTAAATTCTATCGCTATACCAAATTTCAAGTTTGTATGTCATCTAGAATTTCTACAACCCCCAAATGGAATACGGGGGTTGGTTTAATATTTTTTTTAAATTTTTCTTTAGGAGAGTCCTAAATTCTATCGCTATACCAAATTTCAAGTTTGTATGTCATCTAGAATTTCTACAACCCCCAAATAAAGTGCGGGGGTTGACTTAATAAAAAAATTTTATATTTTTCTTTACGAGAGTCTTAAACCCTATCACTATACCAAATTTCAAGTTTGTGTGTCATCTAGAAGTTTTACAACCCCCAAATGGAATACGGGGGTTGGTTTAATATTTTTTTTAAATTTTTCTTTAGGAGAGTCCTAAATTCTATCGCTATACCAAATTTCAAGTTTGTATGTCATCTAGAATTTCTACAACCCCCAAATAAAGTGCGGCGGTTGACTTAATAAAAATTTTTTATATTTTTCTTTACGAGAGTCTTAAACCCTATCACTATACCAAATTTCAAGTTTGTGTGTCATCTAGAAGTTTTACAACCCCCAAATGGAATACGGGGGTTGGTTTAATATTTTTTTTAAATTTTTTTTTAGGGGAGTCCTAAATTCTATCGCTATACCAAATTTTAAGTTTTTATGTCATCTAGAATTTTACAACCCCCGAATAAAGTGCGGGGGTTGACTTAATAAAATTTTTTATATTTTTCTTTACGAGAACTCTAAACCCTATAACTAAACCAAATTCCAAGTTTGTATATCATCTAGAAATTTTACAACCCCTAAAGCGGGTGCGGGGGTTGACTTAATAATTTTTTTAATTTTTCTGTACGAGAGTCCTAAATCTTATCACTATACCAATTTCAAGTTTGTATTCTTGTTTATTGTTTCCAGCCTTATTTTGTGGAACTCCATAATCATGAAATAAATAAAGATTATTAAAAGTTTCACAGTTTTATTAAAATATACCTGACAATATTGTTTCGACAGCTATGCTGTCATTATCAAAGGTAATATAATTATAAACAAACACGTCGCTAAGGTAGATACAAAATAGGTAACTAGATAAAATAATAATAATAATAATAAAAATTAATAATAAAAATCATAATTAAACATCTAATACTTCCAGTAACGGAGAATTACTGAGCTCAAGTTGTTCATTCATTAAAGGTACCCTGAGTTTGTGTTTGTATATCTCAAAGGCTTCTAAAATGTCTAATTTGCGTTTGTTATTACAAAAATGTAGGAATTTAATATTATTTTGAGGAGTCATTGTGTGATTTTGTTCTAAAAGGTGTTTGGCGTAATTCGATTTTTCAGGATGTTTATTTTTGTAATGACGTACGTGTTCTTTATATCTTATGTCAAAATTTCGAAGTGTTTGTCCAATATATACCGAACTACAAAAAGAACAATTTAAACGGTAAATGCCCGATTTCATGATATCATGTGTTCTGTCTTTAGCATTAAATAAAAATGAAAAAGTGTTAGTGTTGGTTTTAAATGTTATTTTATAATTGTTGGTTTTTCTTAGTATATGTGCAATTTTTTCTGATATTTTGCCAAAATATGGTATAGATATGTAATTTGTGTCTTCTGTTTGATTGTCAATGGGATATATTCTTTTGATAGCTAACCTATAATCTTTTTGTTTAATTAAAGTGTCAATCATGTTCGGATTATAATGATTTGCATGGGCTAGTTGTTTAATGGTTGATATCTCTTTGCTAAAATCTGATTTTGTTAGTGGAATAGTTAAAGCTCTGTGTACTAATGATCTGTATGCTGCTATTTTATGTGTATTGTGGTGACAAGATTCATTTGGTATTGTTATGTCTGTTTGTGTTGGTTTTCTGTATATGGAAAATTCAAAAGATTGTCTGCGTTAATCTTGATATTTAAGTCTAGAAAGTTTATAGCCCTGTTTTGTTCTGTTTCTAGTGTAAATTTTATATTAGGATGGATATTGTTTATAAGAATTAAAAATTCATTGATAACCTCAAAAGAACTGTCAAAGCAAGCTAAAATGTCATCAACATAACGAAACCAGAAGATAATGTGTTTAGAGAGGTTTAATTCAAATATTCGATCTTCAAACTTGTCCATAAATATGTTAGCTAATAGAGGACTTAGAGAATTACCCATAGGTAAACCATCCTTTTGTAAATAAATTATGTTATTAAAAGTGAAATAATTTTGACTTATACAAAGGTCAAATAATTGAATTAACTCTAACCTTTTAACTAATTCTATATTACTATTGATCAAGAAACTATCTAATAGAGGAA
>CAKMYN010000120.1:0-23270 GCA_929113105.1 Agrypnus murinus
CAGTACAGGTTCAACAAAGAAATTATAGTAGTTATCATCAGGGAAACAATGGATAACATGTGCCAAACACATGTGAAACAATGCATATGAAATAGTCTGAAAAAGTGTTACTTTATTGACTCAAATTAGTCTGCAAAGTGTTTACGGATTATTTCAGAAAAACCAATTTATTTTTAAACACTAAAAGTCAAGTTTTTAACAAGTGTCTAATACCTAGGTTTACTATAGCAAAACATGCCAAAGGCGATCTACCTTTGAGCAAATATATTATGCCAAGTGTAAACGGCAGCTGTTCGATGGTGAGTATAGGTCGTGCATTTCAGAAGGAAATATATGTTTTATATTCCTTTATGTTTATTTATTAATAACACACAAGAATATTACTATATTTGTTTATTAAAACATTACATTGTTAATACAAATGATCGAGATGATGTGAACTACGTTCTACACTACAACACCGGTAGCCATTATTAACAATATTGCTTTGTAGTGACAACTGACGTTGCCACGTTTAGCTCTATACACGACATCTCCCCTCTACAAGATAAAATCATCATATTTTAGCGGTAACTTTCTGTCACAATTAGAGCGTCTTAATCACAACGCATAAAGATCTCGATGTTTCTCGGAGTGTTACATGGGACATGCTTATGAGAAGCGTTGAAATTTGAAGTATATCTATCTTTATTTTAAATACAGATTTTTATATATTGCCGTTTCTATCACTCCCACTGGTTTGACAATTAGAACGACCATCAAGAGTTCCACCCATGCCTATGCCCACGTATAAACGTACATCTGTGTGACATGATAAATGCACTAACTGCGACCCGTAAAGTCTCGATAAGTGTTAAGACAACTTTTTATCTCCCGACGCTTGGCCGTTGGGTGTTACGAGAAGCGTTAAAACACACCACTACTACAGTAGGAACCGAGAAATTAAATACTGAATGGCGTTTGCTAAAAAATTAAAATGAAGATTTTGATCTAAAATGAAGACTCTATTATGTTGTTTATACATAACTTTTGATTTTTTTATATTTCTATTAATTTATTATATTGCATGGTATACCTAGGTATAATAATACAATAATCTTTAAGTAGAAAAAGTTATTAATAACTGAATTTAGATTTTAATATAATTTCTTTTATTTATATTTTTATTTTCTTTTTTTTTAATAAAAATTTGTGATGACTTCTTCACTTAATTTTAATACTACAGGAATCTATTAAAATTTTAAAGCAATGTCTGTTACATTTGTAACGTTAAAATTAGTACGAAAAGCTGCCACGCCATTACATCACTCATCATAAAGTTACTGGACATGATAACGTATCGCAATCGTCCGCCATTTAAGGGCAAAACAACCCGCCAAATCTTAAATGGAAATCGTTATAAAATAATGTAAAACAGCATTTTTTTCATAATATAGTAATTTTTAAATATGTTCATAGAACAAAAGAAAAATCACATTACCTATATACTATTAAGGATTTAATTTTATTAATTACTTTTTTAAATTGCTAGTATGGAATACTTCAGCTACTTTTTGGCTTAAGCACAACTTATAGTTTTACATTTATCTTTTAAAGGTATGTTTTAAATACGTACTGTCTCATTAATTCTCCGGAATTTAAAATTTCTTTATAAACCTATGTTAAAATGTTAAATTATAAACGTTTCTTTTCATTTTGCGTTAGCGCAACGCATCTTTTTACCGTCTTTGCTCAACTTTTTAGTTTCTTCACAGAAAAATGTACCTACAAAGAATTTCAATAAATATTGCTCTGTATAAAAAACGGATATATTAACACTTACTTCACAAACTTTTGATTAAGGAGAAAATCAGGTAAATTCATTAATTCCAAACACAACTATTTCTTATTTGCATTCCTTTCGCCAATTGATAAATTAATCGATATTTAAGTAAGCTACAACCCTTTACAATGCTTTTCTTACAATTCGAAATACAGTGACCAAACATTTTAGACTCACTTTTAAATTTAGAGGAATCCAACTAGAAAAAAACATCATATATCCTACAGCCAAAAAGATTATATACAGGAGGCCAAACTCAAGCAGAGGTGGTAGGAATTCTTTACACAAAATCCGACGTAGGCGTTCCCAGAGAAAGCCAGTGGTCTTTATTTTCAAATAGCGACAACGATTGATCTCGCCGCTGGCATTTTTGCCAATCCTAATGGGTTCGGTTATGGAAATAAATGTATGACTTTTGATTGGTTGGGGGTGCTCACGTGATGTGCACGATGAGTTGTTTTGTATTGTAAACAGTTAAACATGACAGGTGACAGTAATTAAATTAATGTGAATAACTGTGTTGTTAGACAATTTGGTGCAATAATATGGAAATAGAAAATAGGTGTAAACATATTCTGCCTCCTGGGTACACATACTTGTTTGGTTCAGATGAAAATATATTTCGCATAAAAGAAGTAACTGATCAGCATTCTGCAGAAGTACGTATCAATAACTATGCAAATTAGCTATGATTATTATTGATATCTATGCTTACCCATTATTTCCCATGTTTGTACTCCTTTTTAATAACGTTTGTTATAAATTCCATAACAGGCTTGGCTTAATATAAGATATAAAAATAAATGTAAATCTACGAGATCACCATTACACAAAATTTAATTCATTACCAGTGCAAAAGAAAGCACCTCATAATTTACAGACAGCTGTTTATTTAAATAAACGTGCAGAAGTACGTATCAATAACTATGCAAATTATGCTTGATAACAATATTGCTATCTTTTAAAACAGAATCGCACCGATTATGTATGGTCGTTCAGTGTTTACTCTATTTTAATTATTTTATATTATTTAGCTGAACCTTAACGTTTTGTTTCATAATTTGAAGTACCTAAATAAGTGTAAAAAATAAAGATAACGAATTTCAAATTTGAATAATTACAATTGCGCCAATACTGCTGACCAATCAAATGTATCCAATTTATTTCCATAACCGAACCCATTAGGATTGGCAAAAATGCTCGCCGCTGGAGCAAAAGCACCTGGACAATGCCTTCTTTATTTACAAGCCGTGCTGTAAAACGTGGCAACACGGCGGTGGTCCGGCAAGGTACTAGGCTAGAAGGTTAGCTTCACATGTGCATTGATACATCAATGCGTGATAATGATGTACGTTTAGTTGTAACAAGCGTCTAGCCCCCGAGTTATCTGGGCTAACTGGAAAGAAAATGTTAAAATGCTGAATGGAGAATTGTTGGAAAATGTCAAAGCGTTGGAAGATAAAGTTTTCGAAGAATTTTTGGAGAATGCCAGTGCGTTAGGACTATTGGAAGGTAGATTGGCGGAACAAGATAGGGTAATAAAGATGGTGGAAGAGAAAATAGCCCAAATGCAATTACCACCAACAACTAAGAAAGACGATATGGCCGAAATGCTGGAAGATAGAATGAGGCAACTACGGTTTCCCTCAACTTCTGAGAGGCCGTTTAATGAAGTAAAGAAACAGTTTAAAGAAGAAAAGGGTCCTGTCGTAGGGATAAAAGTAAAACCACCCACGTTCGATGGAAAGATACCTTGGTCCACTTACTACAAACAGTTTGAGGCGGCTTCTGGGGCCAACGGATGGACAGGCAAGGAAAAGGCCGTTTCTTTAACTGTGGCTTTGCGTGGAGACGCGTTGAATGTCCTGCAAACAATCCCAGCAGGACAGGAAAATGATTACCAATTGTTAGTGTCTAGATTGGAAATGAGATATGGAGACGCGCATCTTCAACAAGTGTATCACGCGCAAGTGAAGAATCGTATCCAGAAGAATGGAGAAAGCCTGCAGGAGTTTGAAGCCGATGTTGCGCGGCTTGTCCGATTGGCGTACCCTACGGCACCCGATTTATTTCTGGGACAGCTCGCTGTGCAGACCTTCATTGATGGGTTAAGAGACGGGGGAACACAACAATCATTGAGGCTGGCACGACCAAGAACAACTGATGATGCGCTTGCTCACGCCTTAGAATTTGAAGCTGCAAAGCAAGCGTCCCGAGGTCACGGGCGTGTTCGGACCGTTGTGGAAGAAGATGAAGGTTCTAAAGATCGCCTAGAAGAATTATTAATGAGAGTTCTTCAGAAGGAAGAGAACCGTAAGAAGAATCATCAAGAAGTTCGAGGGCCTCGTTGTTGGAACTGCGGCGAACAAGGACATGTAGAACGCCGTTGTCCCAAAATAAGAAAAGTACAACCGTCGGAAAAGTTAAAAGGGGTTGGCAAGAGGGGGCGAGCGTTGACTGCGAGTGAAGATGCCCCGGAGATCACGATCCATGCCGTAACATCAAAGAATAGTAACGGCAGTTTGTTTGTAGATGGAAAGATTGCTAATCGAACTGTTCCACTACTTATTGATACGGGGGCGACAAAATCCATCGTACGCCCTGATGTTCTACAATCAAGTATTAAATTGTTACCGACAACTACTCAACTCCGTACAGCAACAGGTGAAGTGATACCAACACGCGGAGTGGTGAAGATGAAGATTGGCATTGGAAGTGAAGAACGTGATCATGAGGTGCTGGTAGCCGATATCACTGATGACTTCATCTTGGGAATGGACCTCCTGAGAAAATTTGGTTTTACGTTGGATTTGAAAGAGGGTGTTTTGAAGGTCGGTAACGAAGAACTTCCTTTGCACCCACGAGAAGATCCGATTGTAAGGGTTTTGCTGACTGAAGATGTGATATTGCCGGGTCAAAGCGAGATGGTTGTCGAGGCGGGTTTGGATGGAGATCTTCGGGTAGGATGTGTGCGAATGATGGAGCCTGTTTGTGATAAGAAGATCCATAGTGGCATACTGGTGGGAAAAGCGCTGATCAAGGTTGGAAAGAGAGTACCGGTGAGAATTATGAACGTTAATGTGGATCCGGTGACATTGAAGAAGAGTACCCTTGTGGGACAGTGTGTGCCAGTATTCCGAGTAGCCAGGTGTATGGCTGATGTTCCAAAACCAGCGTCCAAAGACCATGGTGGAAAATTAGTGGGCATGGTTACTAGTTCGTGCGAAGATCTTAACAGAACAGAAGTGAAAGAGGTACAGGGTTTGGTTCACCGATACCAAGATATCTTCGCTCTTGACGATAGCCAGAAGGGACGAACAAATATAGTAAAACATAAAATCAATACAGGCAACTCTATGCCTGTCCGTCAGCAGCCGAGGCGTCTACCTCTAGCAAGGCGAGCAGAAGCCGAAAAGATTATTACTGATATGGAAGAACAAGGGGTCATCGAGCCATCCAGCAGTCCATGGGCATCACCGGTGGTCCTGGTCAGTAAGAAGGACGGGTCAACGAGATTTTGTGTGGACTATCGGCAGCTTAATGACGCGACCAAGAAAGACAGCTATCCCTTACCACGCATCGACGACACGTTAGATACCCTGTCTGGTTCACGATGGTTTTCGACTTTGGACTTGAAGAGTGGTTATTGGCAAGTTGAAATGGAACCTGAAGACCGGGAGAAGACCGCGTTCACTATTGGTTCCGGACTATGGCAGTTTACGGTTATGCCTTTTGGTCTATGTAACGCTCCGGCCACCTTTGAGCGTCTAATGGAGACCATCCTGAGAGGGCTGTCGTGGAAGACCTGCCTGGTATATCTAGATGATGTGATTGTAGTCGGAAAATCATTCAACGAACATTTGAAAAACCTAGAGGAAGTGTTCCGAAGACTACGTGGAGCCAATCTGAAACTGAGTCCGAAAAAGTGCCACATATTCAGAAGGGAAGTGAAATATCTCGGGCACGTCGTATCACAAAATGGAGTGGCAGCCGACCCCGAGAAGATTCGTGCAGTTCAAGAGTGGCCAACACCGAAAGATAAACACCAAGTTCGTAGTTTTCTTGGGTTATGTACCTACTATAGGCGTTTCGTTCCTGGGTTTGCCAATATAGCGAAGCCTCTGACAAGGCTAACTGAAGATGGACGCGAGTATGTTTGGAGCGGAGAGTGTGAAACAGCTTTCCAACAGCTGAAGCGTGCCCTGACAACCGCACCAATATTGAGCTATCCACGGACAGAAGGGAAATTCATACTTGACACAGATGCAAGTAATCTGGCCATTGGGGGTGTACTTTCTCAGATACAGGATGGACAAGAAAAGGTCATCGGCTATTTTAGTAAGGTTTTGTCTAAAGCCGAAAAGAATTATTGTGTGACCAGAAAAGAACTATTGGCCGTCGTAAGAACGTGAAGTCCGTTGAGCACTTTTACAAATACTTGTACGGACGGAAGTTTTTATTGAGGACGGACCATGCAGCGTTGAAATGGCTTCTACAATTCCGTAATCCTGAAGGCCAGGTCGCAAGGTGGATCGAACGATTACAAGGATACGACTTTGACACCGAACATCGAGCGGGCACTAGTCATCGAAATGCCGATGCTCTTTCAAGAAGACCCTGTCCAACGGATTGCCGTCATTGCTCTCGTTTGGAAGAGAGGGTTTGCCAAGTATTAAGGACTACCATCGTCAACGACAATTGGTTGCCGGAAGAATTGCAACGACAGCAGGAGGCTGATCCCGAACTAAAAATGGTACTGGAATGGAAGCGCGTGGGAGAAAGGCCTGCCTGGGAGGCCGTCAGCCCTTTCAACAGAACGCTCAAAGCATATTGGGCCCAATGGGAGTCCTTGAAGGTGGAAGACGATCTCCTGAAGCGAGTACTGGAGAGTGAAGATGGCACCACCATTAGGTCTCAGTTCGTGGTTCCAAGAAGCCGAGTGGCTACAGTATTGCGACATCTCCATGACGGTGCCTCAGGAGGACACTTCGGTGTGAAAAAGACTTTGGAGAAAGTTAGGGAGCGTTTTTATTGGGTCAACTGTAAAGAAGACGTGAAGGAGTGGTGCAGGAAATGTGAACTATGTGCCACTGGTAACGGACCCTTGGGGAAACGAAGAGCACCTATGAGGCAGTACAATGTGGGTAGTCCTCTGGAAAGAATAGCCATAGATATTGCCGGACCATTTCCCGAAACCGACGATGGGAATAAATACATATTAGTGGCAATGGACTATTTTACCAAATGGCCAGAAGCATATGCCCTACCAAACCAGGAAGCTGCGACTGTTGCTGACGTACTAGTCAAAGAGTTTTTCAGTCGCTTCGGAGTGCCCATGGAGCTGCATTCGGATCAAGGCCGCAATTTCGAGTCTGTACTCTTTGGAGAAGTCTGTCGATTGTTGGGCATTCGCAAGACTCGGACCACACCGTTACACCCGCAGTCCGATGGAATGGTAGAACGCATGAATCGAACAATGGGCAAATATTTGGCCAAGGTCGTCTCCGATCATCAACGAGACTGGGACCAATACCTGCATCTGTTCCTGATGGCTTATCGTGCATCCGTCCACGAAACAACCGGTCAGTCACCAGCGTCTGTGATGCTTGGACGCGAGTTACGGTTACCATGTGATCTGGAATTTGGGTCTCCACCTATAGAGCAGGAGGTAGCCGGGAATGATTATGTCATCAACTTAAAGAAGAAGTTGGAGGATATTCACGACCGAACCCGAAATAATAGTCGAATCGCGAGTGACCGGATGAAGGCTACGTACGATGTGAGAGCCCAAGAAGGAGGGTTTCAACCTGGAGAGCTTGTCTGGTTATACAACCCGCAAAGGCGTCGTGGCTATTCTCCAAAGTTACAGCGAAATTGGGAGGGTCCATACCAGGTGAAGAAACGAATAAATGACTTGATTTATCGCATCCAGAAATTGCCAAGGGGGAAACCAAAAGTGGTACACTCCAATCGTCTGGCGCACTATGAGGGAAATAATGACGCAGTCCCGGATCGGAAAGATGAGGCTGAGGTGGCTATCAATACCGTAAGGCCTGAAGATGATCAGCCAACCTTTAGAGAATTTATGGCTGCGTTCTCTGGAACTAGAAAAGCGCGATTCGGAGTCACGACTGAGATGCAACAAGATCTCTTCCGGGTCCCTGGTGATTATTCCATTGCCCACTGTGTCTCCGCGGATCTCCGTATGTCCAGGGGGATCGCAGTAGTGTTTAGAAATAAATTTGGACGGCTGAATGAACTTCGAGAACAAAATCCCTCTGTTGGTAAATCCTTACGCTTGCCTGATCATGACCGATCAATTTACTACTTGGTAAACAAGCAGTTTTATTACCAGAAACCAAGTTACGCCGACTTGTGGAGGGCACTATGGAATTTGAGGATCGAGTTGCTTACCAGGGGAATTAACAAATTGGCAGTTCCCAAACTCGGCTGTGGGCGGGACCAGCTGGATTGGAGAATCGTTAGAAACATGCTGGAAGTTGTCTTTAGAGGTATGGACGTCAAGATCTTCGTCTGCAGTTTTGACCCACAGCCCGCATTAAGGCCAACGAAGAGTGTAGACTGTTATTTCTACCGTAATGGAACGTGTAGTCGAGGTGAAGACTGTCGATATCGTCATGACCCGTTCTACAGGAACCAGAGCATAAAACCTGTTCTGGGACAGAACAGACTTGAAGAGGGGGGCAGTGTAACGGGAGAGAAAAGGAACGAACCTCTTTTCGAGCGACAGGTGGTGTGTTCTGCCGCCTTCGAGAGAATGACGCATCGCACAAGCATGTAAATCAGACGCGGTTTATTCTAGCATTTTCTAGAATACATAGAAGGTTCCAGCGACTGCTGGTGCGTTTATATGAGGATATAAAAGCGGATTGCGGATAAAAGAGAGTCAGTCAACAGCAAGTCATTAACTGTGTATTACAAAATAAATAGTGAATATAAATGTTGTATTAGAAATTCATAGTCTGTAAATAATAGTTTTTAATGGTTTATAATCATAGCGTTAATTTATAGTGTATTCATTAGTGTATAGAAATAAATATTTGTTTGTGAATAGACGATTTAAACAGCACTTGTATTATTATTTGAAAAAGAACGTTACACTATTTTGACTATTTGTTTTTACCTGTAGCACAGTTCACACCAAATATTCAGTACAAGGCTTATCAAAACAGACTCTGTTACTTATATCAGTTTCTTTTCTAATTAAGGTGGTCATTTTTACATAGAATTACAAACTGATTTATTTTGTAAATTGTAAATTATTGTGTTTCAATTTTAAAATATTTAATAGTACATGAAATGTTATTTGATATGCTAATCTGCATCAAAGCGACGCTATCTGTCACTTTGCCGTGTGAAACGGACTCCAAAGTTTGGCGAGCTGTCAATTCGCCCAATAGCAAAGTAGCTTTTAAATCGCCCGCTCTTTTGTAGGCGTTTTTATTACTATCTGTGTTGACCGGCCCGAGTATAAATACATACCGGTGTGGAGCGCCAGCGCTCCAATTATCGTAAATGCCCATTAATAATATTAAAGTATTTGCTATTAGTAACATTCGCGTACTGTTTTTGTTAGCATTGTTTTTAATTTTAATAAATGACGAGGGGGGAGAAGAAGAAGAAGAATAAATTCTTAAGGGAAGTATTGCTTCTCTTACTTCCATGGTTCGCACGCCACTGCTGTGTACACGCTTGTGTCAGTGTTGCCAGATATACCGAATTTTCGGTAGATCTACCGAATTTGGAATCAGTCTACCGATCTACCAAATTTAAACGTTAATCTACCGAAAAGTTTACGATAATTGATAAAAAATTTAAAAAATGCTAATAAATGTGATTTCTAGCTGATTCATGCGTTGTTTTCTTCCTTAATTAAGTAGGTTTCTGTATTCTGGTATTCCCCTGCATTTCCCCTACAAACGCACAATTTACAGGAACTAGCAGTAGAGTCACTGAATCTAGTTACCTAGGCCATATTGGGGCAAACGAAGCACAAAATTGTACATTATTTGTTCTGTATTGAATTTAATCAAATCCACGTTTATTTCAAAAGGTTTTTCTTATGCTGAAAGATCAAACCTCTAATATGTCAAACACGTAGAACATGGTTTTAATTTGTCCATTATTAAAAATCACCCTTCACTGCCCGAATATGGCGGCGGTTTGCGGTACTTTGATCGAACAGCGCGACCTAGGTGACTAGATGCAGTGACTCTAACTAGTAGAAATAAAAAGTGCCCTCTGGTTAGCGGTAGCTAAACTACACTTTTAGTGTGAAGTAATTTTCTACAACACCAAAAGACGCGAGGGACTTTTTTTAAGTACTCAAGAAAAGACTGATTTATAAATATTTCTTCTTAATTTTTATTTGTTGGTTTAATAAACATTATAAACTTAAAATAAAAGTGAGTGTTTTATTGAAAACTTTTGAAAAACGTGTATTTTCAGTGGGTAATTGGTAAAATGACAGAAAAAATCTAAATCTATCGAATTACCGTGGAATCTACCGAAAAGTTACGACCAGATCTACCGAAATTCGTCGGCAACACTGGCTTGTGTAGTGGGATGAATTTCTTTGCCTTTGGTACCTAAATCTTCACTTTTATAATGCCAACATCTGTCTTTCAATTTCTTTAAAAGTTGTCTAATTTATTGACTGTATACAAATGACAAAGTTTTCAAGTGGTCATATACAATTGGTGAAATAATTTACATTTTACTTGCAGATCTTGCAATAATTTTCCAATCGCTCAATAAAGTACCACGAGGAGGTAGCCACAATCAAACCTGAAACATACATAAATGTAGAATCGCAAATAATGGGTCGTCTTAAAGAACACATGTCAAGTCATAGTGGAGAAAAGCCATTTGAATGTAATATATGTGGATATAATTATTCTCGAAAGAGTCATCTTAATGAACACATATCTATTCATAGTGGTGAAAAGCCATTTAAATGTTATATATGTGATTATAAATGTTCCCGAAAGAGTCATCTTAATGAACACATCTCTATTCATAGTGGTGAAAAGCCATTTAAATGTAATATATTGCTGTGATATTTGCAGGTAGAAATGTTAAATAGGTAATTTGGGTTGCCTATCTTTCAGGCGTTCGTAATCGAATCTTTGTTAAAAGGTTTATTTAATAGTATCAGAAGTAGGGTTGAAGCTAGCTATATACAGGAATTAAGTTAAATACATCCTTTTTGCGATAATTTCTTGTTAAAGTTACATTTCATGCAAGATTATTTAACGATCCGATCTATTCATTACATAACCTCAATTTTTGTAAATAATTTTCAAAATGGGTTTCTTTAAAAGAATAATTTATTCACATTATGTTAACATGCATAAGAAGCTTTGTATTTTAACAAAAGGATACTATTTAAGTGTGTATATGATTTAATAATTGTAAATTATAATACAACGGTTGGTACGTTGGATTGTTTTTCTTAATCTACCGTCAATAGCTCAAACTTGGTAATTGGCACCTAGAATAAATTAAAACGGGCTATTATGAGTTAATTAATATATATAAAAGAAACTTACCTTGCTTAATTTTCAATAGGGTAATTTTTTTCTTCTGCGATTCATGGTGTTGGTTTGTCGAGGCACCGTTCTAATTTAATTAATTTAGGTTCATGATGTTATTGTGGAATTTCGTTGGATAACATCTTGGCTGTGTAAGTTGTATAAAGTTTTTTGTAGTTCTATATTTGTTTTATCAGCCAATTCAATTTAAATATGTCCATATACCTGTGCCGAGAATAAAGTTAATTTTGTATTGTAAGTGTTTGTTATTGATGTCAAATGATTGGGAAAAGTTAGATAATCAGATTATGTAAAGATTAATGGGTTAAATTGGTGGTTGGACAGATTTAAATGGAATTTATTACAATTTTTGTCAAGCGTGAATATTTGTTTGTTCGACTTAAGATTGTGAGTTATTGTTGGGTTTTAGAAATAAAAATGTTATTTTATTAGTTTAAGGTAGTGTTGGGGATTCTTTTTATGTGTTTAAATCTAAAATTTAAAGAAAATAATATTTTATTTAAAAATAATTTGAAATGTCAGATTTTGGTCCAAGGAATACTTGATTGTTATTTTATTGTTGTTTCTATGTTTTAATGCAATTTGTATTGTGAAAAAAAATTAGTAATCTCTAGAACGTATTAGAAGGAGGACGTGTTGTTCTCAGATTTAATAACCTATAAAAAACAAGCATGATAATAAAGTAGAAAGATACAGTGAGGTTACAAATTTTGAATAATTGAAATTCATGCATATAAATGGATATAGCTTACCTGTTTGTCATTATGTCAAGAAAATAATAAATCATAGAATTGATTTGGATAATTTCAACACTTATGGAACTTTTTAGTTTGAAATACATTTGAAGAATTTAATGTCTATTAATAGTGGTGAAAAGCCATTTGAATGTAATATATGTGATTATAAATGTTCCCGAAAGAGTCATCATAATGAACACATCTCTATTCATAGTGGTGAAAAGCCATTTAAATGTAATATATGTGATTATAAATGTTCCCGAAAGAGTCATCTTAATGAACACATCTCTATTCATAGTGGTGAAAAGCCATTTGAATGTAATATATGTGATTATAAATGTTCCCGAAAGAGTCATCTTAATGAACACATCTCTATTCATAGTGGTGAAAAGCCATTTCTATGTAATATATGTGATTATAAATGTTCCCGAAAGAGTCATGTTGTATTGAAAATACGTTTATATTTAAATTCGAATGCAGCGCTAGTGGCGCCAGAATTCCAGCTGATCAAAATATACGAAGACGCTGGCATTCTGCCGCGCGAGCAGTCACACTAATACAAGGGAATGATGTAGCTCGTTCCGATCAGTTTTTTCACTTTATGTAAAGTTATACAAAGAAATAAATAATTTCATACAAACCAGCCTATTCTTAACAAAAGTGGTCCTTCTAGCCGATTAGTGAAAAAATAGTGTGAAATCAACAGTCAAGCATAATTAGAATCAAACGCAAAAGAAATCACATCCAAGTCGAACACAAACAGGTGCACCTGCCACGAACCTGCCCGTTGCAGCAAACAAAGCAGCGGACCAGTTCGAGCCTCGACGGTCACAGCAGCCAGGCAAAGTAACGCCACAACAGGACGATTGTACTTAGCAGACGAAGTTCCAAGGACAGCACAAACCGTGAGTCGTTCCAATTTTCCCTCCTTTTGCGAATTTAACTTGATTTTGCATTATTACTCCTCTAGGGTTAAATTCGTTATTTGCATTAATTATTTAGATATTAGATAAAATGTCGGATAATTCAATAAGAGCTCGCGGAGCCATAAAAAAAAGCCTCACGCATTTTGAACAATTCATTCAAAATCAAACTCAGGAAATTGAACAAAGCATGGTAAATTCTGAGAAAGATGATGTAATTTATTTAACACAACAAACAATAAACGATTTTAGCATGCGTATAAGTAATGTTGAGTTATTATTTTGCACCTTTAATGACATCCAAAGTAAAGTAGAAAATGACGCGGAAGAAAAAGATCTCGAAAAACAATATGATGAAAGAATAGAATTTGAAAGCCGTTATTACACTGCTTTAGCCAAAGCTAAAACATTATTAGAAATGTACAGCCCGAAAGAAGAAGTTTTACCTGCTATTTCACCCAGTCCAGATCCGTCAGGGAATTCTAACCAACAATACGGTTCAAAAATACATTCAATAAAATTGCCTACCATTGAATTGCCGAAATTCGATGGAAATTATGAACATTGGTTAGAATTCAAAGATTCCTTTGAATCTCTCATTCATAAAAATGAAACAATCGAGTCAGATATTCAAAGATTTCACTACCTTCGATCCTCTTTGGTAGGATCCGCGCATGAGGTCATAAAATCTTTCGAATTTTCAGCCGCAAATTACAAAGCGGCATGGGACATCTTATGTGCACGTTTTAACAATAAACATCTATTAATACAAAAGCATCTCGATGCACTGTTCAATATGGAAACGTTTAGGGAAACGGCATTTTCTATTAGACAGGGTGTAGACGCGATGACGAAACATTTAAGGGCCTTAGAGTCTTTAGGCCAACCCACAACGCAATGGGACACGCTATTGATTTACATGGTTGTAAAAAGGTTGCATGAAGATACCTTAGGTGAATGGGAAAAATACAGATCTAAAATTCTATCCTCTGGTAAGACTTCCAATGATATTACATTATCAAATTTGCTAGATTTTTTACGTTTACGCGCTGACTTCTTAGAAACACTTCACAAGGGTGAGCGAAAGACTTCAAAAGCTGGAATGCCTAAAACTTCAGCACCACAAAAGGGCATTAAATCTTTTGTAGTAATAAATTCAAATTGCTCCTTTTGTAATAAGGATCACAGCATATACAGATGCTCATCATTTCTAAAATTAAGTCCAATTGAGCGTTCTTCTAAGGTCAAAGAGCAAAAGCTTTGTTTTAACTGCCTAGGTAAGGGGCATGTAATCAAAGCATGCAAGTCGGGCAACTGTAGAGTGTGTCATCGAAAACATAATACGCTTCTACACGTAGATGCATCACCTGAAGTTTCTGTCGATTCAAAAAAAGCTGAAGGAGTGTCAAATGAAACTATACAGACGGTAGCATATGCGTCTTCGGTGCATTGTGCCCAAAAGCAAGTCCTGCTTTCAACGGTGTCTATTAGAATGCCAAACGCTTCTGGTAGGCTAATAACGGTTCGCGCACTTTTGGATCCTGGATCGCAATCCAGCTTCATAAGTGAAAGGTTGCAGCAATCCCTTGGCTTAGAAAAGGCAAGGATAAACGTCGCCATCAGCGGAATTAATTCCGGTACGTCCATCGTCAACTACAAATGTCATTCTAAAATACATTCTTTGCATGATGCATTCAGTATGGAACTCGTATGCTTGATCATTCCCGAAATAACGGGACCGTTGCCTAATTTTTCATTTTCCGCTACGGAATTGAACATTCCAAAGACAATACTTCTTGCTGATCCCAAATTCAATGTCCCAGGGCCAATAGACATTCTTCTGGGTGCAGATTGTTTTTGGCAACTATTAGAGAACGAACAAAGGAATGTCCCAGGGCAAAGTCATGGTCTTATTATAAGAAAGACTAAGTTAGGATGGGTGGTAGGTGGCCCTCTCAGTTCAATAGCTCTCCCCACCACAGTACAGTGCAACATTGTAAAACACTGTGAAATCGACATTCAGTTAGCAAGGTTTTGGGAGATCGAAGAGGGTTCATCCGATAAGATTTACTCGGATGAAGAGCTGGCATGCGAAGAGCATTTTTCAAAAACTTATAGACGTGACGGAAAGGGTAGGTTTATTGTCAAAATTCCTTTACGACATGGGGTAGGTGAATTGGGCGATTCCTTTGAAAATGCCAAACAAAGATTTCAGTCGGTAGAACGGAAATTTCAAAGGCTCCCTCAATTCAAAGAGCGCTATATCGAGTTCATGCATAATTATGAAGGTCTAGATCACATGACCGACATAACAAATCAGGTTGAAGGTGAAGAAACGGCTAAAGTGCCATACTACCTTCCCCATCACGGGATTCATAACGAGGATAAGGTTACGTCAAAGCTACGAGTAGTTTTCGATGGTTCGGCGCCTTCATCAACCGGCGTTTCACTGAATGCATTGCAGATGATCGGACCTCGTATACAATCAGACCTATTCTCAATAATTGTTAGATTTCGGAAACATCGTTACGCATTTTCCGCGGACATCGAAAAGATGTACCGGCAGATACTGATCGATCCAGAACAACGTCATTTACAAAGAGTTATTTGGCGGTCGGATCCGAAGTTACCAATTAAGATCTATGAGCTCAATACCGTTACCTATGGAACCGCGGCAGCAGCATTTCTCGCGATTCGATGTCTCTATCAGCTCGGTATCG
Organism: Agrypnus murinus; assembly: GCA_929113105.1. Lineage (NCBI taxonomy): Eukaryota > Metazoa > Arthropoda > Insecta > Coleoptera > Elateridae > Agrypnus > Agrypnus murinus. The sequence goes on from CAKMYN010000120.1 coordinate 15,778, forward strand.
ATTGCGAAAGGGAAGCTCCCAAACTTGCGTCAATAATAAAAAATGACTTTTACGTAGATGATCTGTTAACGGGGTCTGATTCCTACGAGGATTCCTATGAACTGATTAGTGGCGTAACAAACACTTTGGCAAAGGGTGGATTTCCACTAAGAAAGTGGGTCTCCAATGAAACTAAAATACTCGAAAATGGAATCTTATTCTCGAAAGACACTTCAGGTCTAGTTAAACTTTCTGATGAAACTGTAAAAACTCTAGGGCTTTTGTGGAATTCTCAGTCAGATTGTTTTATGTTCCAAATCAAGCTTCCAGATGATAAGGTCGTCACGAAGCGATCAATTCTCTCTGCTATTTCAAGCATTTATGACCCCCTAGGTCTTATAAGTCCTTGTGTCATTGTTGCAAAAATAATACTTCAAAGGCTATGGCAAGAGCAGCTTTCTTGGGATGAGGAAGTTTCCAATGATCTCAAATTTGCATGGAATTCCTATAAAGATTCGTTGGCGAGTTTAAATACCTTACAAATTCCACGTCATGTAACGTCCGCAAATAAACAAAACGTTCAACTGCATGGGTTTTGTGACGCCTCGGAGCAGGCGTACGGCGCATGCATTTACATACGAACTGAGACTGATCAGGGTATCCAAATTAGCTTACTTTGTAGCAAAACCAAGGTGGCTCCCCTAAAGAGTATCACCATTCCGCGATTAGAGTTATGCGGTGCTCTACTTCTCGCAAATCTTGCAAAAAGGGTCAGACAATCCTTAAATATGGCATTCGAGCAAATATTTTATTGGACTGACTCAATGATAGTTTTAGCTTGGCTAAATCAAACTCCAAATTTGTTGCAAATATTTGTAGGGAATAGGGTTTCTCAGATTCAACGCAGTACAGCAATCGATGATTGGCGTCATGTTCCATCAGAACACAACCCCGCTGACTATTTGAGTAGAGGAGTCAATCCCGATCAAATTCGAAACTTAGGCTCCTGGTGGGTAGGTCCTAGTTTTCTTTCTCAAAATTCGTCGTCTTGGCCAAGTACGCCTCAGTATCCAGAAGGTATACCTGAGGTGCGCAAGGAAAAGCGTAGCTTGGTTGTTATCGAAACGAAATGTGAGCTATTTTCACGTTATTCAAGTCTCTCGCGCCTTCAGCGAGTACATGCATATTGTCATCGTTTTATTCATAATCTCCGCTTAACCAAGGCAAATAGAAATCTTGGTCCGTTAACTGTACAAGAGCTGGAAAATTCTCTCACAAAGCTTGTTCAATTATCACAAATTGAGTCATTTCCCAAAGAGTTACGCCGTCTTCAAAATAATAAACACGTGGAATCCAGTTCTCGGTTAGTTAGTTTGAATCCATTCTTGGATGCGCAAGGCGTTATTAGAGTAGGGGGGAGGTTAGATAACAGTAAATTCGCCTATGAAAAACGCCATCAAGCTATTTTGTCATCAAGTCATACTCTCACGAAACTTATAGCACAATATGAACATATACGTTTACTTCACGTTGGTACACAGACTTTATTGGCCTCAATTCGTGAACGATTTTGGCCCATACATGGACGTAATCTAGCCAAACAAATTGTTAAAGCCTGCACAAGATGTTTCCGAACCAATCCAAAGACATTGCACCCAATAATGGGTCATCTGCCCTCACAGCGGATCCAACCATCTCCTCCTTTCACCTCAACCGGAGTAGATTATGCTGGGCCCTTCATTATCTTAGATAAGAAGGGGCGCGGTGGAAAACCTACTAAATGTTATGTTTCGGTTTTCATTTGCCTTGTGACAAAGGCTATTCATTTAGAAATAGTTTCAGACCTCACTACGGAGGCTTTCATGGCGGCATTGCGTCGGTTTTCCTCCCGCAGGGGCAAACCAGCACGCATATTTTCAGACAATGGTCGTAATTTCATAGGGGCAAAATCCGAACTAGATAAATTAGGGCAATTTCTAAAAATTCAGGCTAATGAAATTACCGAACAGAGCAACAGCGAAGGCATCGCGTGGTCCTTTATCCCTCCCTACGCACCCCATTTTGGTGGGATGTGGGAGGCTGGGGTAAAGTCGTTTAAGGCACATTTGAAAAGAGTAGCATCTACGGCACATTTAACCTTCGAGGAGTTATCAACCCTTCTAGCTCAAATTGAGGCTGTTTTAAATTTGCGTCCTTTATCCCCGCTCTCAGCCGATCCTAATGACTTAAACCCGTTAACCCCGGCTCACTTCCTGATAGGAAGATCTCTTGTCAGTGTACCAGGATATGATTACACCGCTGTTTCAGATAACAGGTTATCCCGCTTCCAACGAATCCAAAGGCTGCAAATGCATTTCTGGACAAGATGGAATAAGGAATATATCTCCGAGTTACAGCAACGCTCCAAATGGCAGCAACCTTCAGCAAACCTAATGCCAAACATCTTAGTATTGGTAAAGGACGAGAATCTACCAGCCATGCAATGGAAGCTAGGCCGTGTGATCGAGACTCATCCGGGAAATGATGGTGTGACACGAGTGGTTTCTGTTCGTACCTCTACGGGGTTGATAAAGCGGGCAGTGACGAAGCTCTGCCCTCTACCAGAGCAAGTGGGCAACAGTGCAAGTGCAAGTTTAGACAAGGACACGATATAATGATCTTGATGTAATGTTTGTGCTTATTTATCTTGCGCCAATGTTATTTTATTAAACTTAGTTTGCATTTCACTTTAATGTTTTGAAAGAGCACCCCTTTCAAGGTGGGGGCCTTATGTTGTATTGAAAATACGTTTATATTTAAATTCGAATGCAGCGCTAGTGGCGCCAGAATTCCAGCTGATCAAAATATACGAAGACGCTGGCATTCTGCCGCGCGAGCAGTCACACTAATACAAGGGAATGATGTAGCTCGTTCCGATCAGTTTTTTCACTTTATGTAAAGTTATACAAAGAAATAAATAATTTCATACAAACCAGCCTATTCTTAACAAGTCATCTTAATGAACACATCTCTATTCATAGTGGTGAAAAGCCATTTGAATGTAATATATTTGGATATAAATATTCTCGAAAGAGTCATCTTAATGAACACAAGTACCCCCACTCCTTCCCACTCCTATCCCCACTACCCCCTACTTAGGCCCCCCACTTAGCCCCCCACTTAAGCCCCACTCCTATCCCTACTCAGCGGCCATTTTGAATCGCCATTTTGAATCGCCATTTTGAATTGCCATTTTGAATAGCCATTTTGAATCGCCATTTTGGATCGCCATTTTGAATCGCCATTCTGAATAGCCATTTTGAAATGTCATTTTGAATCTGTCAATTTTGAATGTCATTTACATATCCGCCATTTTGTATATGTCATTTTCAATTTGTCATCTTGGATTTCCCGCCCTTGGATTTGAATTTTTAGTACTACTACTGCCATCTATCGGTGACGTCATGTGATCGGTATAGTAGATTCCTCTCTCTCGCTCTCGCTTGGCTCAGGTCCTCTCTCTCGCTCTCGCTTGGCTCAGGCCCTCTCTCTCTCTCTTGTCCAGCTTGTCATCATTTCCCGCCATTAGATTTGAATTCCTAATGCCTCAACTGCCATCTATCGGTAACGTCCTGTGATCGGTATAGTAGACTTCTATACGCCTGTAGATAGGCAACCTGTTACACTTTTTTATAAAAATCGATTGGAGTAACCAGGGTTCGAACGCTCAACCATCTTATTAGAACTCCATAGCTTAACCCCGAGACCACGGAGCTTGTCTTTTAAATTACTGCATACGAGTTATTTATAAAAATGTTTTCACGTATATTTGATTAAAACCAATTTATTTAAAAATAATTCCCGGAAAATATTTATAAATATTGTACATTAATAATATTAAATCTTTAGGATTCAAAAATTATAAGCCAATTATGATTATTATCATGAGTCATTGAGATGAGACAATTATTAACCTTATATGAGCCAATCGTGAAGAAACTCAAGAAATTTTTCTTGATACATCTTAAATATAACAATTTGAAAACTATATACAGATATTATTACTACATGAGGCCCGTAACATCAGTAGATCCGCGGCTTTTTATATCAGTACAAAATAATTAGATATAGTTATATTTACTATCTATTCTTTTAAACAGCTGTTATACTTTCCATGATTACTTTATAGTCGGGTATGTAGTACCATTATTATCCTACATTAACTTATATGAAAAATGAGATCGGTAAGGTAAAAACATGACGTCTTGATTGTAAAATTTATTTTCTGTAACGATGATTTCACCATTGCTAATAAATTTCCAATTAGCGGGTGTAGAAAGTTAAAATTCAAACATGAAAGACTATTGGCTTAATCGAAATATTTTAAAAGTTGCCGACGGCTAATTATTATTTAATAACAACCGTAAATTCTGAGTAAATCTGTTTGGATATTTCCTGAAGCCTAAATCAATTTTGTTTGTATTAAAATCTAGAAGTTTCAGAAAAACGGTTTTAAAATAAATTGTATATAGTTATACATTGTGAAATAAAAAATGCAAGAATAAAATACATACACGGATTAAACTAAACTATATATATTAAGAAATATTGATTACGGCTTTTATAGCATCTTACAGGAAAAAGATTACAGTCAATCAAGATCACAACACATATCATTAACTAGATATCAAAAATAAATATATTATATATTGAAGGTAAAGACATGAGGATATCCATCGATTGACTAATGTCTATTTATTAAAACAAATAAGTTATGAAATGAAGCAGGGAGTCTATTCAATGAACATTGCCTAATACTTTTATGATTTTTCTAGCCTATAGATCAGCAGTTAGAAACACGGGCCTGCTAAATGCCTGCAATTCACCTACCCTATCAATATGTTGTACAATTTTAGATATGTAATGTATACGTTTTGTTTCTTACTTAAGTCTATTTTGTTTGTATGTTTGTAATATTTAGACATTTACGAAAATTAAATCAAGCTGAACAGCAGATTACTATTTTAAATTTAATAGATCATACGAATTATCTTACCCTGTTCTGAATGACTGCTTTGTATAAATTGTGCATTGTTTGTAAATGCTCTCTGAACTAAAATATTCATATATGAGAGAAATGTTATATAAGTCAATACAGCCCTATAACTATCATTTATTGAGCTATACAAAGAGATTTATATCTACGCTAAACTAAAGATTAATAGAAGTATTGCATTCCTGATATCATAAGATAACGATAAAACACAGGATTATTCTTAGACTAAGGTCTAATTTAGGTAGTCAAAATGTAGGTAATCGAATTGTAGGTACATATCATGATGTGATATCATACAATTATATTCTAGTAAGAATTGTAATAAAGTCACTGCTATAAATAACAACATTCTTTATCACGATCTATCATTATCATAATCATCTAATGTCATGCAGAGTCAGCAGCTAGCTCCTAAGTTCGTATATGCGAGAATCGGTATTATATAACACACACATCAGTCTACATTCATTGCTCTAATATTGATAGGAACTTTCTAGAATCTATAAAGTTGTACTACATATATTCAACTAATTTGAATATACGATAACTGATACTCATTATACTTCTATGCACACAATCGAGGTATCAGTACACTAAAACCGCGTGATCAAGATTGTAGTATTCAAATCAAGCTTCCTAGCCCCTATACAAGTATTCTAGAACACAGAGTATTCATCACTAAACGTATTCTTCATATATGAAATCATAAAATTCGAGTCTAACTACTGACGAGGTGAAAGAATAAGTGCAATCGGTTTATGCCCATACCAGGCTCCCTATGATTATTATAAATGTCTTAACAGAATAAAAAGGGTGAAATGAATATAACTTATAGGATTTAATCAAACTAGAAGAATATCGATATATCCTACGTTGAGAAAATAATTATACTATGTAAGCATCGATACGCTACATATGATTGCGAGCCTGAGTATAAGCATAAACCCTATACTACAGATTTTTATCCTTTTTCATTATATCTACTACAGACGAGGTGAATGAATAGGTACATTTAACATGCGTATGCTACAATTATCTAATTTCTAGTTTTCTAGACGTAATGTAATTTTGAACAGATTTTAACCCTTTTCGTTATATCTACTACCCCTGTAAGCGATTTCTACATATACGTTCTTATTGTTTATACACCATATAGATATTCGTAGCATCTAAAGTAAACTCTTATTTAAACGTTATTTTACAATATATCATACATTTCAGCAACTCCGAAATATGAAGAAATGTAATAATTTACTATATACTTTTGTAGGATATTAACTCGTATAATTAATACTAATTTGTAATTATTTTCGAAACCTTCGAAATATAAGTCTATAACATATCTACCCAAAGATTCACCGACAAACTTACTGAAGATAAAGTGGTCGATCTCAACCAAAAGATAGCGAATACAACTCTGTCTCTAGGATTGGTTTACCTAGGTAAAGTAAAGACAGAAAGATATCAACTGTATGCTGACTGTATGTTCATCAAGACGAATAAGGTATGAAATGTAACAGGTAGTCTATTCAATTTGCATACTAATATATGAAAATAATATAATGTATATCGCCTGATAAATAAAATTGAAATTATTCTTATTCTTTTACAATGAAATGTGTTTTGAAAAAACACGATGAAACGTTATGTATATTAATGCAGGAGTTCTGTTAACGCATTCGTTATTTAGAGATTCACTTATAAGTACACTATCTATTTAGCTGATTCAATAAAAATTTTATTATTTTTAAAATTCTTAACGAGGGACCTACTGATAAGCGTTATATTATACGAGTTACGTATGATACTCTACTGCTGATTGCATACCTGATGAACGCAGTTGTACAAAGTAATATAGGATATACGTTACAGAGAAGTTTAATTTTCCGTGCAACAAATGACCTATATATATATTTTATGTACAAGGCTGACATTAACATATTTAGCGCATACCTGTTGAACATAGCTCTACAAAGTAATATTTAAAAGACTTAAAAGGCTTATATTTTAGAGATCGGATACAGGCGCATATATTCCTGTATATTACCTCTAAATTTTACTTTAACAATACATGTAGTCAGTTTTGGCGTAAATAACAATCAGGGATATCAAAGCTATACTAACTGAACGCTAACATAATATGCTCTACAGGTCAAACTCAATTAATTAACCCTGGGGCTATACATCCTTAGGCTAGAAACAGTCTTGAAACAGAAAATGGCTGAGTCCACCCTGTTAGACAAGAAATCAGAGTATGGGCGTGATAAATAAAACATATAAAGTTATTTTACAAACATTTATTTAGTATACATAACATAATACAAGAATATAGATCATAAGTTGTTTTCTATGACGACTGTTGTAGTTCTACGGGTCTCTGAGTCGTCGTATGCCCTCGCAGCAATACTAATACGTATAAAGTCCGACGACTGACTCATTGGAACTGTACCGGTAGCCCTTTCCTTGTTCAACTCTTCGT
>CAKMYN010000121.1:0-23006 GCA_929113105.1 Agrypnus murinus
ATCTAAATCTAACCTAAAATATATTCCTAGACCCAACTAATATTATATGTAAGTTTTTCGAATGTTAATGACGATTTTGTAAGTAGCTACAATGGTCTAACCTAATAAATATTTTATGAACTAATCTTAATAGAGATTTTTTGTAAGTAGCTACATGCTCTAACCTAATAAATGCTTCATGAACTAATCTTAATAGAGATTCTTGAATCTTTGCAACAACCGGAGTCTAAAATCTATAACCTTAATATAATTTTTTTTGGGGGTCTAACCTAGATTGCTTCATTTAATTTAATCATTTATATTAATATTATATTGATTTATCATGCAATTTTGGGTTTTAAAGTAAAGTAAAGAAGAATTAATGTTTTTTTATCACAGAATTTTGAAATAAACTTCTAAACTTTGTATTCATCGTTTTGTTCCGAGCTATCTCAATTTCAAAATCAAGACTACAGCTATGCTGTTTTTCTTTACGGCGCCAATCTTACAAACAAATAGTTTCTAAAACGATTTGATTATAACACCCTCTATTAATCTGACCTGACTACTAAAAACTTCTAACTTTAGATGTTTTAAAGATTACATCTTCAGTTTCTACAATTGAATTTCTGTAATAATTAGATTCAGCCACTAATTTTAAAATATCAAGTAAGCTCTATTATATTACAGACGGTATAATTGTTCATGATTTTACTGTCTATCATCTATAGTCTAGTCTAGTCTGGTCTGGTCTGGTCTAAGCTGGTCTGGTCTGGTCTATTTTAATAGATATTATATATTTAAGTTATGTATTATGTTTTAAGTAGCATCGAAACTACTCGTATCAATAAACGTTCTTGTATGAAAGTATGTTGTTTTGTACTTACTCTGCTCCCTACGTTCTGTCCTAAAAATGTATTCGTAGGCTCTAACCTCAAGCTACCAATTTCAAATTCCAAAAACAAAACGCCGTATTGGAATCAAGTTGTCGATAGGCTTCGTCTACTGTATACCTTAAAACAGAGGGGTAGCAGTAGTTTAGAAAACTAAGAAGAAGAAGGTATTATAGAATAAAAGATAATGGTTATACAAAATGTTACCCTCAAGTATACTTTTCTATTTTGTTGTTGTATATTTGTATGTTAGAATATAAGTTGTCTAGTTTCAAATATGTATGTTAGAATATAAGTTAACTAGTTTCTATAAAAAGTAAAATATTTATCTGTTTTATTTCTTCAGGTTAAGTCTTCAAGGTTCTCATAACTAGAGATATTGTAAGAGGAAATCACGTAAAGTTTCAAAGTTATAAAGACGTATTACAAAACATATGACATATGTTATAGATAGCCGTGTCCAGGACTTCTTTCTTACCCTCAAGTATACTTTTCTATTTTGTTGTTGTATATTTGTATGTTAGAATATAAGTTAACTAGTTTCAATAAAAAGTAAAATATTTATCTGTCTTATTTTTCCAGGTTAAGTCTTCAAGGTTCTCATAACTAGAGATATTGTAAGAGGAAATCACGTAGAGTTTCAAAGTTATAAAGACGTATTACAAAACATATGACATATGTTATAGATAGCCGCGTCCGGGACTTCTTTCTCACCCTCAAGTATACTTTTCTATTTTGTTGTTGTAACTATTTACATGTATGAGATAGTATTTAACATAATGTCCTTACATACTGGGTTACGACAGAGAGGGATAATCATACGAGTTGCTGAAATGTATGATATATTGTAAAATAACGTTTAAATAAGAGTTTACTTTAGATGCTACGAATATCTATATGGTGTATAAACAATAAGAACGTATATGTAGAAATCGCTTACAAGGGTAGTAGATATAACGAAAAGGGTTAAAATCTGTTCAAAATTACATTACATCTAGAAACTATAAATTAGATAATTGTAGCATACGCATGTTAAATGTACCTATTCTTCACCTCGTCTGTAGTAGATATAATGAAAAAAGGATAAAAATCTGTAGTATAGGGTTTATGCGTATACTCAGGCTCGCAATGATATGTAACGTATCTATGCTTACATAGTATAATTATTTTCTCAACGTAGGATAGAACAACCGATTGCTCTGGTCGAACAGTATAAATAGACGGGTAGTGTTCCTGTTCCTTCATTAGTCGAGATGGATATATCATTCAGATATGTCGTCCTATGTGTCTAAATACGAAATATAAAACATGTCTAAATCTAGGTAAAGCTATAGTTATGTAGGGTTAGCAAAAGACATGAAAATTGAATAATATATCCATATCGTAATACGAATAATACAAGCTCACCATTAGGTTTATGATAAACGACTGCAATTGTTTGAAAAGAAGCTGACGAGAAACGCGATCAGTCGTGTAAATATTTAGGATGTGATAAAATGAAATTATTTTTAATAATGTTTTATTTCAATGATATATAGTTATATTTTATAAGGAAATTGAAAAACATATTAAGAACATATTTTGATGTACTAATTACATATTAATTAAACATATATAGAAATAAACAAGGGTTAGTTTAAACGATAAATTACATTATTAAATTTTCAAATCAAATCGTCAATTTGACACAACAGTACAAACTTTCATTGTAATGACTACAGATACATAGAGCGAGGTAAAGGATCTAAAGAACAGCATTCTAGTAACAGTTGACAAAGTAGAAGCTAACAATATGAATTTACTAAAGGAGGCAGAAGAAACGGGTGTCTTAGTAATCGACAATTCTAAAACTTCATAGAGAGTTTTAAGGATTCTACTGTAGACATTAGATGAGAGATCCGATTTGTAAGCAATATTTGATCAGATCAACTATAATTTGATCAAAAGTGGAAATTAAAAGGTTAAGCTAGTGACAGATCGAATTCAATAGTCATCATTAATAAAAGTAACTTTTTCAGTCAGTCATGTATTTAGCTACTATACTATGTAACGTTTATAAATAAATAATACATCATTATAGAATAGTCTTTGATTATTGCTCATAAACTGTTAAAAATCTAACATTTCCTTTAAATGAGCTGTTGATGGTATTAAACCTATGCATAACCGTTACGAATTTTTGATATTTACATGATTCGTTGATAGAATACAATGCGTTTGCTGAAACTGTGACTAGACATATCCATATACCATAATGAAAATTATTAATTTTATTTCAATGATATATAGTTATATTTTATAAGGAAATTGAAAAACATATTAAGAACATATTTTGATGTACTAATTACATATTAATTAAACATATATAGAAGTAAACAAGGGTTAGTTTAAACGATAAATTACATTATTAAATTTTCAAATCAAATCGTCAATTCGACACAACAGTACAAACTTTCATTGTAATGACTACAGATACATAGAGCGAGGTAAAGGATCTAAAGAACAGCATTCTAGTAACAGTTGACAAAGTAGAAGCTAACAATATGAATTTACTAAAGGAGGCAGAAGAAACGGGTGTCTTAGTAATCGACAATTCTAAAACTTCATAGAGAGTTTTAAGGATTCTACTGTAGACATTAGATGAGAGATCCGATTTGTAAGCAATATTTGATCAGATCAACTATAATTTGATCAAAAGTGGAAATTAAAAGGTTAAGCTAGTGACAGATCGAATTCAATAGTCATCATTAATAAAAGTAACTTTTTCAGTCAGTCATGTATTTAGCTACTATACTATGTAACGTTTATAAATAAATAATACATCATTATAGAATAGTCTTTGATTAATGCTCATAAACTATTAAAAATCTAACATTTCCTTTAAATGAGCTGTTGATGGTATTAAACCTATGCATAACCGTTACGAATTTTTGATATTTACATGATTCGTTGATAGAATACAATGCGTTTGCTGAAACTGTGACTAGACATATACATATACCATAATGAAAATTATTAACCAAAAGAAGTCGCTAAATATATTTAACTTAGACGATCATGTTTCTCGATAATATTCTATATTATATATCTCTATTATATATTATATTATAAGCTCTATTATTTTACAGGCGGTATAATTGTTCATGATTTTACTGTCTATCATCTATAGTCTAGTCTAGTCTGGTCTGGAAATAACGTTTAAATATGGCGACGAACTTATTTCTTTTAAACTGACGACAACTCATCATACAAAACATACAGTATTTATGTATTCTCTTTCTCTGCTGATATGTTTTCTACAGCGTGTTTTTAAATATTATACCCTGTTCTCTCAAGAATGCATAAAATTCTCGAAATATCTGTTTTTATTATTTTACTTAGCACGTATAACCTACTAAGTATGTCCTAATGGTAAAACTGTAATCGACGCGATCTAATATCATAGTAATATTATAACAGATTAGGTGACCTAACAAACTCTTTAAAGAAATGTTTATTTACATGTATGAGATAGTATTTAACATAATGTCCTTACATACTGGGTTACGATAGAGACGGATAATCATACGAGCTGTTGAAATGTATGATATATTGTAAAATAACGTTTAAATAAGAGTTTACTTTAGATGCTACGAATATCTATAGGGTGTATAAACAATAAGAACGTATATGTAGAAATCGCTTACAAGGGTAGTAGATATAACGAAAAGGGTTAAAATCTGTTCAAAATTACATTACGTCTAGAAAACTAGAAAATTAGATAATTGTAGCATACGTATGTTAAATGTACCTATTCTTTCACTTCGTCTGTAGTACATATAATGAAAAAGGATAAAAATCTGTAGTATAGGGTTTATGCTTATACTCAGGCTCGCAATCATATGTAGCGTATCTATGCTTACATAGTATAATTGTTTTCTCAACGTAGGATATATCGATATTTTTCTAGTTTGATTAAATCCTATAAGTTATATTCATTTCACCCTTTTTTATTCTGTTAAGACGTTTATAATAATTTATAGATTCTAGAAAGTTCCTATCAATATTGGAACAATGCATGTAGACTGGTGTGTGTGTTATATAATACCGATTCTCGCATATACGAACTTAGGAGCTAACTGCTAACTCTGCATGACATTAGATGATTTGATAATGATAGATGATTGTGATAAAGAATGTTGTTATTTATAGCAGTGACTTTATTACAGTTCTTACTAGAATATAATTGTATGATACCACATCATGATATGTACCTACAATTCGATTACCTACAATTTGACTACCTAAATTAGGCCTTAGTCTAAGAATAATCATGTGTTTTATCGTTATCTTATGATATCAGGAATGCATTACTTCTATTAATCTTTAGTTTAGCGTAGATATAAATCTCTTTGTGTAGCTCAATAAATGATAGTTATAGAGCTGTATTAACTTATATAACATTTCTCTCATATATGAATTCGCATATATCGAGTTAAAGTTAATGAAAGAATACTATATAAATCATTACTCTACGTATTCCGTGATTAAGACTTCAATAGTTGAACGAGTTATTCGTACAATTAAAATTTCATGCGGTTTCAGATGATTCCAATTTTCAGTTTAAAATATTGAGAAGTAATGATTGATTGACCTAGACATCTAATCTAATTCTTTTAATTGTAATTTTTTTCAGAACTACTGTAGTCCTTGTACTGTTGCTTAGTTTTTTCAACTAGCGGTTGCTTGATATTAAAATTCTTTTCTGATAATGTATGTCAATTTAAAATATATTTAAAAGCAAATTTGCATTGCTACCGCAGTAAATGTAAATGTAAATAATACCCGTTTTAACTTCTATTCTATTCTATTATGGGCTATTTATAATAATATCTGTTTTGCATGTGTTAGTATATCTTCGTTTTCATACTTTGCATCCGTTTACATGATTGCATGCGGTTAAATATATTATTTTATAGTATGTGTACTTACGTGTTTATATGTATGTATTTATATGTATTCATATGGATTACTATGTCTATGTTTGTATCTGTTTATATGGTTTCATAGTCCTGCTCCTCATGTTTATAGTATGTATGAGTAGTTTGAATATATTTATAGTAGGCAAACGTATGTGTTTATCTGTGATCGTTTAAATGATTTGTATTGATTAATGTATGTTTATATGCGAATTTATACGCCTTCGTATTCATACTTCATACTGGCTGATAGTAAATGTGGTTGTTCAGACAGTTGACTATTTATAAAAATGCTTTCACGTATATTTGATTAATATACTTTGATGACCAACCTCGAACACCGGATAATGAGATGTAATCTAAAAGTTCAAATGATTAGTTGACATAAATAAATGTAGAACATTTACATATTATAGATATAGCAGGTAAACAGTAGTGGAAAGATCGTTAAACATAAAATCATAATAACTTACCTGATTAAATTAAATATACACTGTTAAACTCTGGATAGCTGTGTTGATAATAGTTGTTTTCTCTATGGAAACACTTTCGTACTGATTTGAGATATAAAAATTTCTAAGCTTTATACTAATTAAAGTAACCACGTGACTGACTCACCACTCGACGAACAACGTTTAAAATAACACAAAGAAATCTGTTATTATAAAAAACACTTTGTCTTAAGTAACAATTATTGTTTTAAAAGTTAATGAAGCGTGAATCAAATCTCTATGATTCACGCTTCATTAACTTTTTTAAACTGCAACAGAGATAATCCGACAGGTGATTGACAGTAGCATTGATCTCTTAACAAATTATTTATAAAAATCTAAATTCCTTTCAGTCAGTCATTCGTAAGAACGTTTGTTTATTTATAGTTAAAAGCAGTTTTAAAGAATGTCGAAACATGGCTAATTAGTTTGTACGTATTTTCATGCAAAAAACATTTAGTTTGAAAAGTTATTTCTTAAACAGTTTTAGCTATAGATAATGTTTTGAAATTTAAAAATAATGCTCTACAGTGTTCTATATTCTTAAACGTTTCATTTAAATAAAATTTTATGAAATCATAACGACCCTAATTCTTTTCTTCAACTCTTTTTCTTTCAAACTAAATGTTTATGCCATATTTAAACAGGTCTAATGCACCAGAGCTAATCCGACAGTTGATTGACAGTAGCTTAAGAGTTACTTTTGTATAGTTGAAAATAAATTTTTTTATTATTACGTTTCATATTAAATTATTTTCGCAGAATTACATGATGACCTGTAGATAAATATCAAATAGGACTGATTTATTTTAAAATAAATTTATGAGAGAGAGAGAGATGAGAGATGGCAAATAATATAAAAAATGAGATGTACAGAATGAGATATCAGTTATGTAAATGAGAGAGGAGATACACTAATGATACCGTGAATTAATTTAATTCGCGCATGCATATGAGAAATCATATATGTAAATGAGAGAGGAGATATGTAATTGATACCGTGAATTAATTTAATTAGATCAATTAATTTAATTCGCCCATGCATATGAGAAATCATATATGTAAATGAGAGAGGAGATATGTAATTGATATATATATATATATATATATATATATATATATATATATATATATATATATATATATATATATATCAGCGCTACAGGCCATGATGGCCCTTGGCTTCTATCATTTTAATGACTTCTTTCCATTTCATTCGATCTTTTGCTTTAGTTCTCCAATTTGTTACTCCTGCTTCTTCTAAATCGTTTTTCGCTTCTTGTAACCAGTTTTTCTTTGGACGTCCTTTTCTCCTTTTGCCAATTTCTCCTCCATACAGTAGTTTTTGTACAATTCTTTGCTGTGGCATTCGGATGATGTGGCCCAACCACCTAGCCCTCTGTGCTCGAACCTTTTGCACAATTCCTGGTTTCCCGTACATCTCCATTATCTCCTTATTCGTACGCCTACGCCATATTCCTGCGGCTGTTTTAACACCACCAAACATCTTTCTTAAAACTCTTCTTTCCCATATCGCTAGTTTATTTTCATTTTGTTTGGTCATTATCCATGTTTGGCTTGCATATAGGACGGCTGGTCGTACTATTGACTCATATGCATGAATTTTGACTGCTCTAGATGTGCTTTTTGTCTTTAATACCTTCGATAGTGATCCGACTGCTCTGTTTCCTTTTAAGATCCTTTTGTCTATTTCATTATCTTCCTGGCTTTTGTTTGTTACTGTTACACCCAGATACTCAAAGCTGTCGACTTTCTCAAAAATATGTTCTATTTCTGTTGCTCGGATCTTTATGTATTTATTTTCTTTCGTCGCTTCAGACTGCATTTCCATAAACTTAGTTTTTTCTGTGTTTATTCGTAGTCCATACTTCCTCGCTTCTTTTTCAAACTTAGCAAAAGTCTTCTCTAGTTCCTGCCGTGATCTTGTTAATATTGCTATATCATCGGCATATGCTACAAGTTGGTGTTTATTATGGTACAGTGTTCCAGTAGTTTGGAGTCCACTTTCTCTCATTATTGCTTCTAGCACTAAATTAAACAGGTCTGTAGATAATGGGTCTCCTTGCCTTAACCCTTTTTTTACTGTAAATTGATGTGAGAAACTTCCTTCTACTACGATTTTATTTTTTGTGTTATATAAAGTCATCTTTATCAGGTTGACCAATTTCTCTGGTATTCTTAGCTTTATAAGTGCCTCGTACAACTTCTCTCTAGTTATTGAATCGTACGCTTGTTTAAAGTCAATAAAGAGAATATATAACGGCAGCTTTCTTTCACAGCTATTGTTTTGTATTGTTTTTAGCGTAAAAATTTGATCCGTTGTCGATCTCCCCGATCTAAAGCCTCCTTGATATTCTCCCACCACTGCATCTTCATATCGTTTTAATCTATTGCGTATTATTTTCGCTAATATCTTGTATGTCACGTCTTGTAGTGCAATTCCCCTGTAGTTTTCGCATTTCGTCTTATCACCTTTTTTCCAAAACGGGCATATCACTGCGCTTCTCCATTGTTCTGGCATAGTTTCTTTCCTCCATACACTCAAAATAAGCTGCTGCAGTTTTTTGTGTAACTGTGGTCCTCCTTGCTTCAAAATTTCTGCCGGGATCCCATTCTCTCCTGGACTTTTGTTGTTCTTAAGTTCTGTATGTCTGCTTAAACATCTAATTCATATGGAAAATTTCTCGCTATGCTGGTAGTCGTGCTCTGTAGCTCAGTTGGTAGAGATACCACCTAGACAGTGGAGGGTCCTGGGTTCGAGTCCCAGCAGAGTCGATGATAAATTTTTCTATATGAATTTGCATTCTAAATATTATATATATATATATATATATATATATATATATATATATATATATATATTGCTGTGGATGGTAGTTTCAAAATTTTGGAAAATTTTGAAAATTTTGTGAAAATCTAAAATCTTTGCTAAATACTAACACTTTTGAAATATTTTTATCAACTTTTCCAGTTAAAAATAATTTTAAGTTATTTAATGGTGTGTCATTGATTATACAATCAATGTGTATACTTTTTAATAAGGTTAAATAATACATGTTTTTTTATTTATTATCAAATAGCTTACTCACCGATTACTTAAGTGTACGTAACATCCAGTTGTTCGCAAGTTTTTGTTATGATGTAATTCAATTATGTAAAATTTCAAATGTGTATATCGACGGGTTATGTGATTCTTTAAGGTTTTTGTTAATGTAAATAGATTCATTCATTCATTCATTCTGGGCGTGGTCTTCACTCTTCACCCACTGCACTGAAGCTCTAGGCTTATTGTGCCCCAAGAAGTGATTTACTCAATCAGACCTGTATCGCCAAAGTAGTTGAGGATACAGTTGATTGGTGCTGATGCAATTTCGCTCGGTTCAACATACTGAGCCCCGAAATGTTTAAATCTTTTAGCCCCGAGGGCTGAACATTCACATAGGACGTGTAGGGCTGTCTCTTCTTCCTCTTCACATAGCCTACAGGTTGCATCATCGACAATATTCATTATGTTGAGATGTTTATTAAGGCTACAGTGTCCTGTTAATAGTCCTGTTAAAAGCCTTAGTTGTTTCCTGCTCAGTCTCAGCAGTTCCTTTGTTCTCTTACTGGAAGGGGACATCATTAGTATCTTTGACTGCCTGTGCCCCTGTAATTTCTCCCAGTAGGTTTTATGTTTATCTTTCAATAAGTCTTTGATAATCCCTCTTGCGGTTAAATAAGGGATCCCGCATGTAGGTTCAGGACCTATTAATCTCTGTTCGGAAGCTTGTTTTGCAAGTTGATCAGCTTTTTCATTTCCTTCATAACCCTGATGTCCTGGAACCCACTCTACACAAACATTGTTGCGTGTGGCCAGTGTCACCAGTGCTTCTGTGCAATTAAGCACGACCCTTGAGTGAATTTCAGTACTTTCTAAGGCTTTTAGTGCCGCTTGGCTATCCGTTAAGATGGAGATTTGCTTATTTTCAAAGCCCCTCTCTATCATGCTTTGTGCACATAATATTATGGCTGTTAATTCAGCTTGGAACACGGAGGTGAGCTTCCCCAGGTTAACACATATTTCATTCCCTGTACTTTGCTCAAACACTCCTGCTCCAGAGCTGTTTTCTGTTTTGGAACCATCTGTATACCATACAGATCCTTGTCTTTGAATCAACTCTCGTTTTCGTTCTTCATCACCCCTCTCAGGTATTTCAACCCTAAAAGGTTTTCTGAAGTCCCAAACGGTGTTGATTTTATCAGATTGCATATTGAGGATACTGGTTTTTTCCAGTATATTAAAGATCTCAGAATTGGGTCCGAAGCTTCGTCTCCCTATCCCATGATCGCTAATTTTCAGTCTATATGCAGCTGCTAGTGCTTCTGATTCCACTACTAGGTGAAGTGGAGGTAGACTTAGCATTGTTTCCATTGAAGCCGTGGGCGTAGATGACATTGCCCCAGTAATACCTATACAGGCAAGTCTTTGTAGTTTATTTAATTTATTTATTACCACTCTGTTTCTGGTTTTGTGCCACCAGATAATAGAGGCATAAGTGATTGTTGGTACAACCACTCTTGTGTATACCCACAAGGTCATGCTTGGTTTCAAGCCCCAAGTTTTGCCTATTGTTCTCTTGCAAGCCCATAGGGCCCTTGTGGCTTTATTAAGTATCTTCTCCAGATGGGGATTAAAGGTTAGTTTGGTGTCCGGATTAACCGAGAGTCCTTCTTTCAAACACCATCTCTCCACGGTTTTCAGGGCCTGCTGCATCAAATTTGATATTACTCCCCCGAATTTCCCGTTTATGAGTATGGTTATATCATCTGCATATCCTTGCGCATATATTCCTTTCGCATTTAGTTCAGCGAGAAGGTCATCAATTACCAGGCTCCAAAGAAGAGGAGAGAGAACTCCTCCTTGAGGACATCCTTTTGTTACGATAGCCTCCTTGGTATAATTTCCAAGGGCTACTATGATTTTCCTGTTTTTTAGTGTCGCAGTAACCCAGCCTGTTATAGATTGGTCTACGCCACGCTCAACCATTGCTCTGGCAATTGAGTCAAAGGAGGTATTATCAAAGGCACCCTCTACATCCAAGAATACTCCTAGGGCAATCTCCTGGTTTTCAATTGCCCGTTGTATTCTTGTAGTTAGTTCATGTAAAGCTAGTTCACAGGATTTACCCGATTGATAAGCAAATTGGTTTCGATGTAGAGGTGATTCCCTCAGAATTTCGTCCCTGATATGTCTATCAATCAGTTTCTCCAAGGTTTTGAGGAGAAATGACATTAGGCTGATGGGTCTGAAGGCCTTTGCCTGGGCATAAGAGTTACGCCCTGGTTTAGGTATGAAACAGACCCTAATCTGTTTCCAGCCACTTGGTATGTACCCAAGAGCCAGACTTGGGTACATAGATATGTAGATAGATAGATATGTAGGTACATAGATATAGATGTAAATAGATCGTTATTATTGCGTAAAAGTATTGTGTAATAGATGTGTCACTTTTATAAGAATATTAATCTGCTATTATGTATCATATGAGTGTACAGTTTGTATTAGTTTGTAAGGTGACGTCAAATTGTGTAATATAATTATGTAAATAGTCTATAGTATATAAGCTTAGAAAATCATAGTTTTAGGGCACTTACTGATAGAAAGCGACGGTGTAAAGTCGTGTAAGATAAAAGACACTTCCTGACATAAAGCGACGCAGTAAAGTCGTGTTAAAGACAATAATAAAAATGTAAAAAGACACTTACTGATAGAAAGCGACGGTGTAAAGTCGTGTAAGTTAAAAGACACTCACTATTAAACGACGAAAGAGTAAAGATATTATAGTAAATCAAGCGACAAAGTAAAGTCGTGGCTGATAATATTGTAAAAATTTATATAGTCTAGAATTAAATAGACAAGTTAAGTTAGTTGGTGATTTGAATACGGCAAAGGTGTAAAAAGTATAAATTGTAAAAGTGTATATGATTATAAAGAACCACCTTTAAGATAAATTACTTGCTAAAGTTAAGCAAGATAATAAATCAACGTTAAAACCATAAACGGGTGTTTTATTTAATTAAACACAAAAACAACTATAAGTATCCTACGAAAAGGGAAGTTGTACCCGCAGTTAATAAACAAAAATGAGTTCCAAAATCAAGTGTGTGGATGATATTATATGGAAAATCCATGCCAAAAGGAAGAAAGTCAACCCTGAATTGGAAGCCAGCCCTGGGTCAACATAAAGTGATCTACACTGCCAATGGTTTGGGAAAGAGGACATCTATACTAAAAGGAAAAAAGAAGTATTATAAAAAGGTAGGAAGTTATTTCCTTTTTGTATTGGCATTTGCTGAAGAAAAGACTATTGTTTGTGAAGTGTAGTAAAGTGATTTGAACAATTTAGTAATAGTTAAAAATTAATTAAGATTTCAATTTTAAAAGTGTTTTTAAATTTCAATTTGTATATTTTTTTTAATACCACAAGAATCCACATTCACCCTGAGATGAGTCTTTATTAAATATAATTGTTAATTTAAGTTATTAACTGGCGCCCAACTCTCTTACGTAAACTTGAGTTAGTCAAGAACTAACGTAACATTAAATTTATATAACCATTGCATTATTAAATCTATTAAAAGGTATTTTCAAATCATATTATAATTTATAAAATAGGGAAGTTGAAAACCATTTCCAAAGTTCAGTCATTTTTTTATAGAATATTATCTACGATCAAACGAGTTTAATTATATTCTGTGGCCGAAGCTTTTTTTTTAAAACTTTATTTATTGAATATAATAAAACACATTTATATATTTCGTTTGCAGTCGTAGAATATATTTTATTAATTTTTAATTAGTAGAAAACTATCTTGTTGACATTATTGATACAAATGTATTATTATTACTTTGTCTGTAATTATTTTAACGAAGTTTTAAGACGAGCTTAAAATAATTAAATTTGAATTAACACACTTAACAGAACAATTTTAAAATTCACATTTAAATGACATTAAGCAAAATAATTAATTAAAACTCGAATGAGCCTTTATGTTTTTACTAGCAGGACAATTTTAAAATCCACACCTAGTTTTAATACTCACATTTATAAAGACTTGTGTGTTGAATGAATATTTATAAAGACTTGTGAGTTGGATGATGATTTATAAAGACTTGTGAGTTGTATGATGATTTATAAAGACTAAAGACTTAATATTAAAACAGAGGTATTTATACCTTATCTGCCTACACAGTTTTCATGGTCATGAGAGAATAAATGCTAAAGAACTTTCTCATAGAGATAACGTCCATTTATCAGAAAGCTGGTAATTTGATATCGTGAGTTTTATTATCTTAAGCAATTCTCATGTAACATGATCTTATCTATAGTGCGATTCTACGTACGTTACTAACGGCAATTATTCACAGTATTAAAATATATTATAATTTTTTTTTTAAAAATAATATTTATTTTTAATTAACCAATATCACTGCAATATATATATATATATATATATATATATATATATATATATATATATATATATATATATATATATATATATATATATATATATATATATATATATATATATATATATATATATATATATATATATACAAGAAAGTGTTATAATAATGGGATATCGCGCAACAGAGAAGAAAGAAAACATAAGTTGCAGCCGTCTACACGTGTTTCACACTTATTAGTGATCATCAGGACGGCATAGCAGATGGAATAAATATAAAAGCAACTAACTCAGAAAGATGTAATAACACAAGGTTTCACTGATTTACATCTTTCTGAGTTGCTTTTATATTTATTCTATCTGCTATGCCGTCCTGATGATCACTAATAAGTGTGAAACACGTGTAGACGGCTGCAACTTATGTTTTCTTTCTTCTCTGTTGCGCGATATCCCATTATTATAACACTTTCTTGTATATCTCTACGCGCATTATTACTTCTAATCATTGATATATATATATATATATATATATATATATATATACATATATATATATACATATATATATATATATATATATATATATATATATATATATATATATATATATATATATATACATATATATATATATACAGGGTGGCTACGAAAATTGGAGTCATTTTTCTTCAAATTGCCAAGAGATGTCGCCGTTTTTACAAAAAAATTGCGGTTCTAAAAACTATATTTGATTAAATGGCAACATGGAATTCAATTTCGTGTAATTGTCAACAATTGTCAAACTATTGTCAATAATTGTCCCTTATGAATTTCAATGTTGAACAGCGAATAAACATCGTAAAATGGTATTATCTTTCTAAAGAAGGTCGCTCTGGTAGAATTGCAGCATTAAGAGTGCAGGATCGTTGGCGTGTAACATAGCCTAATCAGCGACAACCAACGATTGGTGCGATTATTAAAATCGTTAAAAAGTTTGAATTGCATGGGGATGTTAAAAATCAGCATAAGAACAGGAGTGGCAGATCCAAATATGCTGTGACTGTTGAAAATGCAGCTGAAATCCACAACCGTTTGCTGGAAGAACCAACAACATCTCAGAGGCAACTTTCAAGAGAGTTTGGGATTTGCAGACGATCGATACAGAAAATTATTGGTGAGATTGGATTAAAACGTTATCGACCAAGGTTAGTGCATATTTTGAACGAAGATGATCCCGATCGAAGATTACAATTTTGCGACGAATTTCAGAGTTTGCTGGTCGATGAAGTTGATCCAAATTTTTTGCTTGATCGTATTTTGTGGTCTGATGAAGCTAAATTTCATTTGTGTGGTCGAGTTAATCGCCATAATTGCGTTTATTATTCTGACGAAAATCCCCATGTAACCATTGAGAAAGATTTTAAATCGCCTGGAATAAACGTTTGGGCTGGAATTTGGAGTGGAGGAATTATTGGCCCATTTTTTATTAACGTTAATATTACTGGAGATGTTTATTTAGCTCTGCTCGTAGAACAAATAATGCCAGCTATTTTGGTACACTGTCCTCTGGATATAATTCTGCAACAAGACGGCGCAACACCTCATTATGCTGTACAAGTTCGAGAGTTTTTAGACGATCATTTTCACCAGTCTTGGATTGGTCGAAGAGGTCCGATAGAATGGCCTGCGAGGTCATGTGATTTAACACCGATGGACTTCAGTGTTTGGGGAATTGTGCGGGATTTGGTATACCTCTATAATGCTTTTGAGGACTTGGAAACTTTGAAGGTGATGATTGAAGAAGCATTTCAAACGTTCACTCCTGAATTATGCAGTAAAATTTGTAGATCTTTTCAAAGGAGACTAGAATTATGTACAGAGAATGGTGGTCATCAATTCGAGCACCTTATGTGTTAATATTAGGTAGTAGATATTTTTGTTGCATCGCTTTCCATTATGTTTATGTTATTTGTTTTTGAAACCGTTCGTTAGGTATTTAATTTTAAATAAAATATTTCGAAATTTTTGAAGACGCAATTAATTAGCTACATTGTTTGAAAGCATGGTTACGTTACGTAAGCAATGTTGCCATCAATTTCATTTAATTTTTTCTTGTAGTTCCCTCTTTTGGGCAAAAGTGGAAAAGTGATTCCAATTTTCGTAGCCACCCTGTATATATATATATATATATATATATATATATATATATATATATATATATATATATATGTGTTGTTACATCTTTCTGAGTTGGTTGCTTTTATATTTATTCCATCTGCTATGCCGTCCTGATGATCACTAATAAGTGTGAAACACGTGTAGACGGCTGCAACTTATGTTTTCTTTCTTCTCTGTTGCGCGATATCCCATTATTATAACACTTTCTTGTATATCTCTACGCGCATTATTACTTCTAATCATTGATAGAGATATATATATATATATATATATATATATATATATATATATATATATATATATATATATATGTTGGAGAGAAATTATCGACCGTACTTAATAGATTAAAGAAAGTAAATATATTAATTAGGGTGATCGGTCTGTAGATTGAATTAAACACTCATTTGTTCATAAAACTCAATATTTCGTTATTTATTTATAACTTCATCAGGAGTAGTGCTACAAAATGTATTGTGGTAAAAATTTTTAAAATTTAAAATTAAAATTTAATAAAAACTTACAACTAGAGTTAATCACTGGTAACAAATTAATTTAACTATGATGCACATGATATTATAATTTGCACATTTATAATTTTAATCGAATAAAATGTTTGTTGGTTATTTTTACTGTTACACACTGAAAGGTTCTATGGCAAGTGTGGAGGATTTTACATCTGTTGCTTGTTGAAAAAAAAAATTTTTTTTTTTTTTTTGGGTGTTCGAAACTAAATAAATCACTTGACAACCGTAACTAATACAGATTTTAGTGTATGCAAGGGAGCTTAAAACAATCCGACCACATAATAATAAACTGTTAATGTTGTAATATATTTGAATAAATAACACTTAGTTGATTAACATCTGATTTAAAATTGATTGCATTCGTTTGTTTATTAATTTGAATCATTTCTAAAATAAGTCTATGTTTGTATTTATGTTCTTTTTCCAATATTTTTACATTATCATAATCAAAGGGATGGTTAAATTTAGCAAAATGGGAAGCTAGCGCACATGAATTCTTTCCAATTCTACAGTCTGACCGATGTTGTGTCAGTCTATTTTTTAATAATTGACTCGTCTGTCCTACATAACAACCTTCACATTCTCTGCAGGGTATCAGGTATACAATATGAGAGTTGTGAAGAAGAGGAGTTTTATCTTTTGTTTTTGAGAGTAAGTTGTTTATCGTAATGGTGTTATATTTGGTAATAGTAAGATTGTTAAAAGGTCTGAAATGGGATATTATGTTATCTGTTAAATTTTTAATATACGGTAATTTTTTATATTTTATATTGTTGTTTGTTCTAGGATCTTCTGTTGGCCCGTCATAATAATTCGAATTATATATTAATTTCATTAGCAAGTGTTTTGGATAACCATTATTTAAAAAGATGTTCAGAAGTTTTTTTAGATTGTCTTGAATAAAATCATTGTGGCTGATATGAGTTATGCGATTTTTCATTGCTATTACTGTATTAACTTTTTGATTTTGTGGATGATTGGAGTAAAAATTGATAAACCTGCCTGACGCAGTGGGTTTTTGATGCCAATTTAAAATTATTTTATTTTGGTCCGTCCTAATTACTTTAGTATCTAAAAAGGGAATGCTTTGTGCTGTTTCAGTTTCTATAGTGAACTGTATTTTTGGGTGAAAAGAATTGAATAATTTTAGGGTTGTGTCTATCATATCTTTTGGTACAGAGCAAATAACGTCGTCTACATATTTATATATGAAAGGAATTTTAAAAGGGAGTTGAGGTATGACTTGATCAAAGAGATAATCTAATGTAATCAAGGCCAGAATTGGGCTGATAGGGGAACCCATAGGAACTCCAGATATTTGTTGGTAAAACATACTGTTAAAAACAAAATAGCAGTTGTCAAAAATAAAATTTATTAACTTGAGAAAATTAGATTTACTTAAGTTACAGTTAGGTTTAATTAGTTCCCAATGTGATTCAAATATATTTAATAGTAAATTTAGAGGTATATTGGTAAATAGTGATACAACATCTAATGAAATTAACACATAATCATTAGGTAAGATCAAATCATTCACCGCATCCACAAAACTAAAAGTATCTTTGATGTTATAATTAGTTCTATCAGAGAAGCTGATAGACAATATTTTGTATAGGAATTTAGATAAGTTATAGGTAACAGAATTAATGCAACTAACTATTGGTCGAAGTGGAATATTATCTTTGTGAAGTTTAGGGAGACCGTATATTTTTGGTGGTGTGGCGTTGTGAATAATTAGTTGTTTTGCTGTGTCTTCAGCTATTTGATTGTTATTTTTTAGCAATTTAATTAACTGATTGTGAGCTATTTGAATCTTGTTAGTAGGATCTTTTTTAAGTAGTTTATAAGTAGTATTATCACTTAACAGTTGATTAGTTTTGTTAATATAATCAGTTTTTTCCATTGCTACTGTGCATCCACCTTTATCTGATTGTAGGATGTATAAACTAGGATTTTTATTGAGAAAGATTTTAGTCTTTTTGTAAATGTTATTAAAGGGAGACTCTATATGTAAATTATGTGAACTAGATAAAAAATTAGTAACATTATTAGTAATTTTTGCTCTAATACTATTTTTGCTGTTATTAGGAATTTCCTCAATTATATTTTCAATATCTGCAATTAATTTATTCACATTAATATTTTTGTTGTCTTGAGATATACTGAATTTAGGTCCTAAAGATAAAAAGTCAGAGATTTGCTTAGGTATATCTATGTTTGACAAGTTTAAGAACCATTTCGAGTTGTCATTAAATAGTTTGCATACTGTAGAATTGGATTGAATTAAATTATTAAATTTGTCGATTAAAATCATTTTTACTTTATTGAATCTTCTATTAAATGCTAATTTTAACCTGTGTTGAAACTCTGTTAGCATGTAGTTTGGAAGAACATTTTTAACAATTGATTGAATATTGGTAATACTCTTATTCATAACTTTAATATCATTACATGTTATTTTTATTTCTAAATTTAGTGTCTTGAATTCTAACCTGTTTTTAAAATTGTCGATTTGTTTTATTCTTGTGTTCCCATTTAGTAATAACGTTTGCAAGTTTTTGGAGTAATCGGTAATATGTCTGGGTAGTAACTTTTTTCTTCTGCAACGTAGTAAGAAATTTCTTCGGTTTAATTTGTTAGCCAGTTTGGTGTTAAGTGATGACCATTGTTTCAGGTACCTTGTAGTCTGTCCGCCGTAGCTACTGGTGATATCTTGATAAAACCCCATCGGTATATATATGTTGGAGAGAAATTATCGACCGTACTTAATAGATTAAAGAAAGTAAATATATTAATTAGGGTGATCGGTCTGTAGATTGAATTAAACACTCATTTGTTCATAAAACTCAATATTTCGTTATTTATTTATAACTTCATCAGGAGTAGTGCTACAAAATGTATTGTGGTAAAAATTTTTAAAATTTAAAATTAAAATTTAATAAAAACTTACAACTAGAGTTAATCACTGGTAACAAATTAATTTAACTATGATGCACATGATATTATAATTTGCACATTTATAATTTTAATCGAATAAAATGTTTGTTGGTTATTTTTACTGTTGCACACTGAAAGGTTCTATGGCAAGTGTGGAGGATTTTACATCTGTTGCTTGTTGAAAAAAAAATTTTTTTTTTTTTTGGGTGTTCGAAACTAAATAAATCACTTGACAACCGTAACTAATACAGATTTTAGTGTATGCAAGGGAGCTTAAAACAATCCGACCACATAATAATAAACTGTTAATGTTGTAATATATTTGAATAAATAACACTTAGTTGATTAACATCTGATTTAAAATTGATTGCATTCGTTTGTTTATTAATTTGAATCATTTCTAAAATAAGTCTATGTTTGTATTTATGTTCTTTTTCCAATATTTTTACATTATCATAATCAAAGGGATGGTTAAATTTAGCAAAATGGGAAGCTAGCGCACATGAATTCTTTCCAATTCTACAGTCTGACCGATGTTGTGTCAGTCTATTTTTTAATAATTGACTCGTCTGTCCTACATAACAACCTTCACATTCTCTGCAGGGTATCAGGTATACAATATGAGAGTTGTGAAGAAGAGGAGTTTTATCTTTTGTTTTTGAGAGTAAGTTGTTTATCGTAATGGTGTTATATTTGGTAATAGTAAGATTGTTAAAAGGTCTGAAATGGGATATTATGTTATCTGTTAAATTTTTAATATACGGTAATTTTTTATATTTTATATTGTTGTTTGTTCTAGGATCTTCTGTTGGCCCGTCATAATAATTCGAATTATATATTAATTTCATTAGCAAGTGTTTTGGATAACCATTATTTAAAAAGATGTTCAGAAGTTTTTTTAGATTGTCTTGAATAAAATCATTGTGGCTGATATGAGTTATGCGATTTTTCATTGCTATTACTGTATTAACTTTTTGATTTTGTGGATGATTGGAGTAAAAATTGATAAACCTGCCTGACGCAGTGGGTTTTTGATGCCAATTTAAAATTATTTTATTTTGGTCCGTCCTAATTACTTTAGTATCTAAAAAGGGAATGCTTTGTGCTGTTTCAGTTTCTATAGTGAACTGTATTTTTGGGTGAAAAGAATTGAATAATTTTAGGGTTGTGTCTATCATATCTTTTGGTACAGAGCAAATAACGTCGTCTACATATTTATATATGAAAGGAATTTTAAAAGGGAGTTGAGGTATGACTTGATGGACAGACTACAAGGTACCTGAAACAATGGTCATCACTTAACACCAAACTGGCTAACAAATTAAACCGAAGAAATTTCTTACTACGTTGCAGAAGAAAAAAGTTACTACCCAGACATATTACCGATTACTCCAAAAACTTGCAAACGTTATTACTAAATGGGAACACAAGAATAAAACAAATCGACAATTTTAAAAACAGGTTAGAATTCAAGACACTAAATTTAGAAATAAAAATAACATGTAATGATATTAAAGTTATGAATAAGAGTATTACCAATATTCAATCAATTGTTAAAAATGTTCTTCCAAACTACATGCTAACAGAGTTTCAACACAGGTTAAAATTAGCATTTAATAGAAGATTCAATAAAGTAAAAATGATTTTAATCGACAAATTTAATAATTTAATTCAATCCAATTCTACAGTATGCAAACTATTTAATGACAACTCGAAATGGTTCTTAAACTTGTCAAACATAGATATACCTAAGCAAATCTCTGACTTTTTATCTTTAGGACCTAAATTCAGTATATCTCAAGACAACAAAAATATTAATGTGAATAAATTAATTGCAGATATTGAAAATATAATTGAGGAAATTCCTAATAACAGCAAAAATAGTATTAGAGCAAAAATTACTAATAATGTTACTAATTTTTTATCTAGTTCACATAATTTACATATAGAGTCTCCCTTTAATAACATTTACAAAAAGACTAAAATCTTTCTCAATAAAAATCCTAGTTTATACATCCTACAATCAGATAAAGGTGGATGCACAGTAGCAATGGAAAAAACTGATTATATTAACAAAACTAATCAACTGTTAAGTGATAATACTACTTATAAACTACTTAAAAAAGATCCTACTAACAAGATTCAAATAGCTCACAATCAGTTAATTAAATTGCTAAAAAATAACAATCAAATAGCTGAAGACACAGCAAAACAACTAATTATTCACAACGCCACACCACCAAAAATATACGGTCTCCCTAAACTTCACAAAGATAATATTCCACTTCGACCAATAGTTAGTTGCATTAATTCTGTTACCTATAACTTATCTAAATTCCTATACAAAATATTGTCTATCAGCTTCTCTGATAGAACTAATTATAACATCAAAGATACTTTTAGTTTTGTGGATGCGGTGAATGATTTGATCTTACCTAATGATTATGTGTTAATTTCATTAGATGTTGTATCACTATTTACCAATATACCTCTAAATTTACTATTAAATATATTTGAATCACATTGGGAACTAATTAAACCTAACTGTAACTTAAGTAAATCTAATTTTCTCAAGTTAATAAATTTTATTTTTGACAACTGCTATTTTGTTTTTAACAGTATGTTTTACCAACAAATATCTGGAGTTCCTATGGGTTCCCCTATCAGCCCAATTCTGGCCTTGATTACATTAGATTATCTCTTTGATCAAGTCATACCTCAACTCCCTTTTAAAATTCCTTTCATATATAAATATGTAGACGACGTTATTTGCTCTGTACCAAAAGATATGATAGACACAACCCTAAAATTATTCAATTCTTTTCACCCAAAAATACAGTTCACTATAGAAACTGAAACAGCACAAAGCATTCCCTTTTTAGATACTAAAGTAATTAGGACGGACCAAAATAAAATAATTTTAAATTGGCATCAAAAACCCACTGCGTCAGGCAGGTTTATCAATTTTTACTCCAATCATCCACAAAATCAAAAAGTTAATACAGTAATAGCAATGAAAAATCGCATAACTCATATCAGCCACAATGATTTTATTCAAGACAATCTAAAAAAACTTCTGAACATCTTTTTAAATAATGGTTATCCAAAACACTTGCTAATGAAATTAATATATAATTCGAATTATTATGACGGGCCAACAGAAGATCCTAGAACAAACAACAATATAAAATATAAAAAATTACCGTATATTAAAAATTTAACAGATAACATAATATCCCATTTCAGACCTTTTAACAATCTTACTATTACCAAATATAACACCATTACGATAAACAACTTACTCTCAAAAACAAAAGATAAAACTCCTCTTCTTCACAACTCTCATATTGTATACCTGATACCCTGCAGAGAATGTGAAGGTTGTTATGTAGGACAGACGAGTCAATTATTAAAAAATAGACTGACACAACATCGGTCAGACTGTAGAATTGGAAAGAATTCATGTGCGCTAGCTTCCCATTTTGCTAAATTTAACCATCCCTTTGATTATGATAATGTAAAAATATTGGAAAAAGAACATAAATACAAACATAGACTTATTTTAGAAATG
Source organism: Agrypnus murinus (assembly GCA_929113105.1). NCBI lineage: Eukaryota > Metazoa > Arthropoda > Insecta > Coleoptera > Elateridae > Agrypnus > Agrypnus murinus. The sequence continues at coordinate 22,983 of CAKMYN010000121.1, forward strand.
ATTCAAATTAATAAACAAACGAAT
>CAKMYN010000122.1:0-22656 GCA_929113105.1 Agrypnus murinus
ATTTGGCAACCTTTTGAAAATGAACCAACCATTCATAGAATAGAGACTCGTTGCTCCATCCAGATTTAGAACAACGATAAATTGCATTGATAGGACCATTTCTTGTTAAACTATTAGCCATTCTAATCCTTGGAAATATAAACATTGGAGGAATGTAAGTTGTTCCACTAGCGTTGAAACAACAAATAACGGTCACATTTTGACCCCTTTCTCCAGAACTTTTTGCCCCTAGTTGTTTGACACCTTTTGGAGCTAAGCACTTCGATGCTCTATGCACGGTTGTTACACCAGTTTCATCAACATTGAACAACCTATCCTCCTTGATATTATAACGTCTCAACAGTTTTTCCAGATTGTTAAAAAATAATTTTAACTCTTCTTTGTTAAAACCAGTAATTCTGTTGAGGCTTGTAGACTCGGGTTTTCGAAGAGAAATTTGAGGATTTCGTTCCATAAAATTTTTAAACCATGCTTTCCCTGCCATCTTGATTTCTCTGTTAAAACTGTGTGGCTTGTTATTGGCCTCCGCGTAATTAAAAGCTAGTTGTCTAAGTTTTATACGAGTTAATCCATAAAACAATTTGGCCATATGTATTAGATGATCCACAAGTTCTTTTTCTTCTGCAGGTGAAAATGTAGGTTTCCGGCCCAAACGGGATTCAATGACTTCGTTGCTTTCGTAATATTCCTTCTTTTTTTTTTTCGAATTGTGGATTCAGGAATTCCAAATTTACGACTGGCTTCTCTTATTTTTCCTCCTTCTCGAATAAATTTTAGGGCCTTTTTCATTGTGTCTACCGACCAATCACCTTTGTTGGTTTTTCTAACGTATCTTGGCATCTGAAACATATTATGTACGTATGTCTCGTAATTGTGCGCATGGATTGGTAAATGTGCGCACTGCGCATCATTTACCGCCTTTAAGTACTTATGTTATGTGACACACTATAACGAAAAAACGAAAAATTTAAATAAAAATAACTATACTATACAGATATAGAACAGCCAAAGTAAAATACTCGTCAAAAATTTCCTAAATATTTAAAAAGAAAAAGTACTTACGGCTTATTTATTGTGGATCAGAATTTACAACACAATACATGAAAACAAACAAACTTCATCAACGGAAAGAAGGAGAAAAAACTGTTAAATCTGTACTGATGATTGATCCACTACCAACCACTAGATGGCGAAACACTGTACACATCTAAGTTCTTTAATTTGAATCTTGATATAATGGGGTGCGCACAATTAGGAGCCGCGCACAATTAGCGGCCTCTCCCCTATTAGATACGGTAACACAGCATCTACGTGCACTCGAATCGTTAAAAAGAAATGTCACTGAATGGGACGATCTACTAGTTTATTTAATCGCAAATAAATTACCTCTCGTTACTCGAAAAGAATGGGAAAACAAGGTTCATGCCAACATCCGCGGAATTAAAAGAATTCTTGACGCGTAAATGCCATCTTTTGGGCGCTTTGCACACAAATGAAGAGCACTCGAGCTCAAAACATTATAAAATCACAGAAAGGTCAAACAAGACTTACGCATCACACGTTATATCGCAAAATAAGCAAATATGAATTTTTTGCAATGAATCACATTGGTCAAATCAATGCTCAAAGTTGTTGAAACTAAAGGGTACTCAACGTTGGGACTTAGTTAAATCAAAGAAACTTTGTCTTAATTGCCTTCGCAAGGGCCATTTATCAAAGGATTGCAAATCCTCGAAATGTAAAATATGCAATGCCTCGCACAATACGCTGTTACATCTCAAAAACGACTCGGACCCGCAGATTACGCGCAAAAGCTCGAAAGAAGAAACGTCAAGTAAAGATGTCGCGGAATCAAGCGCTATTAGCGTAAATACGTTGAATTTACAATCACTTAACGTGTCTAACATAGAAAATATTATTTTGTCGACGTGTTTGGTACAGGTGCGTGCTCAGGACGGAAGTTTTTATGAAGTTCGTTGTCTTCTCGACTCTGGAAGTCAAGTTAACATCATTTCTGGAAAATTGGTAGAAAAACTAAATTTGTGTAAAGATGTAGTAAACGTACCAATTTCAGGAATAAGCAACAAAACTGCCTACATACGCGCTCGTACGGAAATTTACATTAAGTCAATGGTAAATTCTTATTCAGTATTTTTGAACTGTTTTGTTCTTGATAATACAACAGGGCCATTGCCCACAGAAGCATTCAATCGGTAGCTTTTGAACATCCCTTCAGATGTTAGATTAGCTGATCCGAAATTTAACGAAACTCGGGAAATTGATATAATTTTAGGCGTAGAATTATTTTATAAACTTTTATGCGTGGGTCAAATATTACTAAATAATGCAAGTATAACTTTACTAAAAACCAAGTTTGGTTGGACGATCTCCGGAAAGATGCCAACGAGAATGTCTTCTGTTTATTGTAATTTAGCGATAAACGAAGGGTTACAAAACCTGAATGAAAATATAGAAAGGTTTTGGGAAATTGAGAGCGTAAAGAATGTTAAACCTCTTAGCGAGGAGGATAAACAATGTGAAGGGAAGTTCGCGCGTACAACAACGCAAGATTCAAACGGGAATTTCGTCGTTGAATTGCCATTTAATCGAAACTGCAATGAATTAGGTGATTCATACGAAATTGCGAAAAATCGGCTGGTAAACTTAGAAAGAAAGTTTGCAAGAAACGAAGAATTAAGAGTTGATTATCACGATTTCATTCAAGAGTACATAAATCTTGGACACATGGAACTCGTTAAAAAACCTTTTAACAGTCGGACGCAATCGTACTATATGCCACATCACGCTGTTGTCAAATCGGGCAGTTTGACAACAAAAACACGCGTAGTTTTTGACGCATCCGCAAAAACATCAAATAACGTTAGCTTAAACGATATTTTGGAATTAGCAAATTCAGTCGAAAATGTCAACCCGGAACTCGCTGTAGTTGTTAAATCGGATTTCTATGTTGACGATTTGTTAACCGGTTCAAACGACAAAGAACATTTGAAAGCTTTACGAAAACAAGTAGAATCGTTATTAAAGCTCGGCGGTTTTTCGTTAAGAAAATGGACATCGAATGAACCCGCTCTTTTAACGGACGTTGAGAACTGTCAAGAAGAACATAAAATTTTGAACTTTGACAATACAGCGGTGAAAACTTTAGGGGTAAATTGGTTACCAAAAACGGATAGGTTAGGTTATTATTCGGAATTCAAATTCGATCAACGCAAAATTACAAAGCGTGTAATACTGTCATATATTGCCAGAATATTCGATCCGATTGGTCTAATCGCGCCAGTTATAATTGTTGCCAAATTAATTATGAAAGAATTGTGGTATCAAAGTGTCGGCTGGGATGAAGCTGTTCCAATGAGTGTACACACGAGTTCGTTGAATTTTTGTCAGAATTTGAGTGGTTTGCATAGACTAATAATTAAACGAAATGTTATTGCGTGGCCATATACAAAAATTGAAATTCATGGATTTTCAGATTCAAGCGAACGAGCGTATGGCGCATGCGTTTATGTAAGAACAATGACGGAAAACGGCACAGTTGTTTGTAATCTTCTATGTGCTAAATGAAGAATGGCGCCAGTAAAGGCAGTTAGCTTGCCTAAATTTGCGTCTCTTTTGCTAGCTCGGCTGGTTTCAAAGGTAATTGATAGTTCGCGAATAAGATTTAATGATGTCTATTATTACACGGATTCATTGGTGACGTTACATTGGATTTGGGGTTGTCCAAGTCGGTGGAAAACGTTCGTGGCCAATCGCGTTTCGGAAATCCACGAGTTGAGCAATAAGCAGAGATGGTTTCATGTAAAATCGGAGCATAATCCTGCAGACATGATAAGTCGAGGTATACTCGTCGAAAACCTAATAGAAAACAAATTATGGTGGCACGGACCAAGTTTTTTGCACGAAAGCGAGATTACTTTAGATTTGCAAGAGGTACAATTAATCAATGATCTACCCGAACAATGTTATAAAATTACAAAGCACTCACATTTTTGAAAGGTTCTCAAATTTAAATAAATTAATTAGAGCAATCGCGTGGTGGAAAAGATATCAATATCTTACGTACCAAGATAAAATCTACTGAGAATATTTTAAGTTCAAATGAATTAATAGGCGCCGAGATGACACTTGTGAAGCTCGTACAAAGTGAATGTTTTAAATTAGAGTTAGACAATCTCAAGGGAAACCGTAAACTTGAGAGTACAAGCAATATTCTGAGTTTAAACCCATTTGTAGATGAGCAAGATATCCTAAGAGTCGGTGGTCGTCTCAAAAATTTGAAAAAATCACCTGATGTGAAATTTCCTATTTTGCTACCGTCGAACCATAAGTTCACGGACTTACTAGTTAAACGCGAACACGAAAGGTCTCTACACGGTGGAGTTTTGAGCACTCTTGCACTTATTCGCCAAAAATATTGGATTATTGCAGCACAACGCGTAGTTAGGAAAAAATTGCATCGATGTATACCATGTTTCAAAGCTAAGCCTATCGCAGCGATACCCCGCATGGGTAATTTGCCTGAAGTCAGGATCAATCCATCGCGACCATTCTCGGAATGTGGTATAGACTTTTTCGGGCCTTTAAACGTGAAAGAAGGGTCTCGGAAGAGTAAGAAAATTGTGAAATCATATGGTGCTCTCTTTGTTTGCATGGCCACCAAAGCGGTGCACATCGAGTTAGTTGGGGATTTAACCGTAGAATCCTTTACAGCGGCATTAAAAAGATTTGTTGCGCGTAGAGGTTTAGTCAATACAATTTACTGTGACAATGCCACTAATTTTGTTGGTACTTCACGTGAATTAAGATCTGTGTATGAATTTATAAAACAAAATGAAGTCAAGATAAGTCGTGACTTAACTGCAAGAAATATTGAATGGAAATTCATTACTCCCAGAGCTCCTCACCACGGTGGACTATGGGAGGCGGCTGTGAAATCTTTTAAATGTCATCTAAAGAGAGTTACTGACAATGCTTTATTGGCGTACGAAGAAATGTATACTCTTTTAACTGAAATTGAAGCAATACTGAATAGTAGACCTTTAACGCAAATGTCCTCGAGTAGTGTATATAAGCCGATTCTGGTGCCACACCGCCACACCTGTGCTTAACGTTTTTGAAGTTTTATTGTGTAGAACAGCTACAGCTGTTATAAAAACAAAGATAAACCTTTTATATTGTATTTAAAAAAACATTAATAATCAATTCATCACATATTATTGTACACAAATACTACGTACCTAATACTAACACGAAATATTTAATCATAATGATACCTTTTCTCGGATTACATCATACTTCTACTCTAAGAAATTAGGGTAGGAGTGTAGTTGAAGCTCCTATGAATGCTACTTAGTAATTTATAACCATTACAGCTTACGACTTACGACGTTAACAGCTTGGTGCTGTTAAACAATTACACTGAGAATATCCCGAAATATATATTTCGATGAAGGTTTAAACCAATGCCAACATCGAGCGTGAACACTATCTTCGTAGCATAATACAGCGCTCGTTGCAAGATCCGTCTTACAATATTAGATAGTGTCACCATCCTTCGTAAAGGACCCCAATGTATCCATCAAAGTTCGTTATCACCAAAATACATATATCAAAATATTAACATATGTGTTCTCACAATAAGCGAATTGAACCACATGAAAGTAGCATTCTGATATATAGCTCAAAACATATCGATAATGCATGTAATGATAGCTCACAATAATTATACATTCCGTTTTCCTCGACCACTTACCGTTAAGTTATTTGAATGGAATTGAAAGCTCTGAAGGTAAAAATGATACTTAATGTCGCTATGAACCGAACACAGTCAAAGACTATCCAAATAACGAGATTGAGAATTAAAAAATCACAGTCGTTGATACAACAGTGAGGGTTGCAAGCTCGTCTTATCGATGTATCTATGTGATTTTCAACCTTTCGTAAAAGGGTTCTCAAGCTTAAGTCAGTGAAAGCCAACTTATTAACAGATTAGGTAACTAAAAACATTTTTCCATATTTCGGAAATACACGTCCGACTAGCCACATCAGGAACAAGAAGCCCCCGAAATGAAGAAGGTCAAGGATATGAAGCATGTCAAGGACCGATAAAATCTAAAGTGTATTGTACATCTCAGCTTTGCCGAAATCAATAACACAGCATATATCTAGGTTTTTAACGTACCAAGCACCCTTTGTAGAGGCGACTTACCAAGTACAAAACTGATACTCTCCCTCGGTGAGGGCACCATCGTATTACGATTTCAGTAAAAAAACAGACAGTTATTAGAAACATGGAAAATTTGTTTTAGCCACATGTACACCTAGACCTATGCATGACCCTCACCATAAAAGACCACCCGACACATTTGGGTAAACTCTAGGAATGATTCGTCTCTTCGACCGATAGGTTAGGGGTATACTTACCTATTGAAGTTGATGTTTAACACTTTCACTTTCACCGGCTGAGGTTGCAACCAACGTGAGTGGAAAATAGTTTTCGCTGTGTAGAAGTGTTAGAATACCGTAGCCACTTCGAACAAAACCTGCCTTAAAGGTGGATAGTTACTCGGCTAAATAAGCAAATTCTGAAAATTAAAGAGATAGGTATACGTTATTAAAAAGAAATCACATCAAAATAATGGGTACGTAAAGCACCAGATAATTTTTAAATAACCTAATAGACCACCGTCAATAAAGCTGAGCAGTAAATCTGATATACAATATGGTAATACCAGTATCATCAACCCGCGATAAGGTTTACCTACCACATAATTTCCAATGCTAAGTTTTTTCTAAGTCTCACTTTAAAAATCAGAAAATGTGTTATATCTATGAAACGGTTAAGAATTCAGCAAAAGAAAAAAGTAGTACAACACAATTTCTAAATAAAATTTCACTGTAAAATGAACCCGAATGGTGATTCACCTAACATAGAAATTCCTAACATGAAACAATATTTTAAAGTCAAAAAACAATTCAAAAGCGAAAAAATAACAATAGCCCCCGCAATAATCCTCAAATTTTGTTTCCGCATACCACAACGAGTATTTCGACACCCTAACCAACCCAACTGAACCAGAATTACCCAATTTATAGAATTTTTAATATTTTCCCACTCTTAATTTAGGTGATGATTAGGTGATGAAAATATTTTTAAAAAGTAAAAATCACAATCTTTCATCGAAATTCAACACGATCATTATTTTAAAACGCGAACGTAATTTGTTAACAAACTTTTCCAGTTTAAAAATTATTTAATAGCGTTTACCTGCAACGATAGATATAGAAACACAGAAATTATTCTAATCCCCACAATAAGTTAAAATTTTTAATAACTCGATAACCGCTGGAAATTCGACCAAAATAACATTTTTTAAGACTCTCCCCACACCGCCAGAGCCGTTTTCAGTACGAACCCATCGATTAAACAGACTCCAAAAGACCTAATGCCAAAAATTTTTTTTTCTAAAATTTAAAAATACCGAACTCCAACCACCCGCTGTCGACTTATTGATAGAGTTATAAAGTGATATAGGTTTCAACTACAAAATCTCATCCTCACCATCCCCATATAAATACGTATACTGTTAAAAGCACTGTTACCTAATTATTAACGCTAAGTCCAAAAAACCCCTTATTTTTTAAAAATCATTATCTGGCAAAATATTTATCGTATAGAGCTGATTAACACATGGGAATGTGAAGTTTATCACACAAGTCTTAAATTTAAACCTAAAATCACCCCTTATAAGGCAACCACCCTTAGTTAATACTTGGATACGTATGTATATTAATCATAATCAGATGTTAATCCTCCATAATAAAAAGGCTACCTTTTTTTTTCAAATTGCCGCCAACGGTTGAGAATTTCGAAAAAATAATTTAAAAACACCCTCGCAGCCCCTGTCGAATTATTCATAACCCCGATATAACAATATAGGTTTCAACCACATAAATCCACCTCCTACATGTATATCACTCGTTTTCAATCTGAAGGGTCAATGACACCAACAACACTAACCACAATCTTATTATAAGTTAATAAATTAAAAAATGTAACCTATTACACAACAGATGTAGGAAAAGTATAGATTTTCGAAACATGTCTCAGAAACCTTATTAATGTTTTAACAATAAACTTCTGGATGTGATGATAAACCATTATTTTCATTCCATTTATTGAAAATGTCTTCCAGAGCACTGAGACCGCAGAAGATTAATTTGTAAAATTATCTAGGTAACAATCTAAAAGCGAAAAAGAATATATGCATACGTATGTATATTAATCATAAAAAATTTCTAAGTCCAGCTATAAAATTCGTTTTTTCAAAATAACAGCCGAACGGGGCAAGATAGAGAAAAATGATATCAAAATTTCACCCCTTGCGCCTTTGTAGATCGCGTCCGTTTCACAACAACCCTTTCAGATGCGATATATATCAACACCTGATATCAAGTATTTCCACCCCTTATAAGGGGTGACTTAAGATTACTAACTAGCATTCATAGGAGTTTCAACTACACTCTTACCCTAATTTCTTAGAGTAAAAGTATGATGTAATCCGAGAAAAGGTATCATTATGATTAAATATTTCGTGTTAGTATTAGGTACGTAGTATTTGTGTACAATAATATGTGATGAATTGATTATTAATGTTTTTTAAATACAATATAAAAGGTGTATCTTTGTTTTTATAACAGCTGTAGCTGTTCTACACAATAAAACTTCAAAAACGTTAAGCAGAGGTGTGGCGGTGTGGCACCAGAATCGGCCTATATACACTACTCGAGGACATTTGCGTTAAAGGTCTACTATTCAGTATTGCTTCAATTTCAGTTAAAAGAGTATACATTTCTTCGTACGTCAATAAAGCATTGTCAGTAACTCTCTTTAGATGACATTTAAAAGATTTCACAGCCGCCTCCCATAGTCCACCGTGGTGAGGAGCTCTGGGAGTAATGAATTTCCATTCAATATTTCTTGCAGTTAAGTCACGACTTATCTTGACTTCATTTTGTTTTATAAATTCATACACAGATCTTAATTCACGTGCAGTACCAACAAAATTAGTGGCATTGTCACAGTAAATTGTATTGACTAAACCTCTACGCGCAACAAATCTTTTTAATGCCGCTGTAAAGGACTCTACGGTTAAATCCCCAACTAACTCGATGTGCACCGCTTTGGTGGCCATGCAAACACGCCTATATACACTACTTCCTCGGATCCCAATGATTACGATTTCCTCACTCCTGCCCATTTCCTGGTCGGTTCAAATTTATTTTCCTTACCCGAGATAGATCTAACGAACCTTGCCAAAAATCGTCTTAGCGGATGGCAGCACGTACAAGCCATACAACAACACTTCTGGAGCAGATGGCATAGGGAGTATGTATTGGAAATGCAGAAGCGCAACAATTGGAAGATTTCGACTGAAGCATGCCTCAAGGTCGGGCAATTAGTGGTCATCAGAGAAGATAACCTTCCTCCGCGAATGTGGTCCTTGGGTCGCATTATGGAAACCTACCCAGGAACGGATGGTGTAGTTCGTTCTGCCATGGTGCGAACTGCTAACAGTGTATTTCGACGACCGGCAGTTCGTTTGTGTGTTCTTCCCATTGAAGAAGAAAAGACTGAATAAACATTTTGTTTTACAGACTAATTGAAATACTTAAGTTATTTATGTTCATTATTACTGAAATATTTATGTTGCAATATTTAAGTTTCTTTATGTATTTTGGTTTTTTGAAACTTAGTAAATTCAATAACACAATAAAACACTATTAAATCTTCACTTATTTATATTTGAAAAATATTATGACTGTCGTTTCGCTTTTTCAAATATAAATAAGTGAAGATTTAATAGTGTTTTATTGTGTTATTGAATTTAATATGGATCTTCATCAAGTAAAGGCCGAATCAATCCAATTTTTGAAACTTAGTAGTTTCAAGGGAGGCGGGATGTCAAGCTTCCCACTAAGATTTTAAATTTTTCGCGCCCTTATCATGAAGACGCGGGGGTTAGCAGTGTGGGGGTTGTAGTCTGCATGCAACCACAAGAAAGGAGAGTGCGTGTTAAGAGGCTTCTTAACACACACTCTCCTTTCTTGTTGTCAAGCGCAATGCACGTTCGCGCGCTAAATACAGTCCACTAAAAGTTTATTTGAGTGTTATTATGTTGTTAAAAATAGTTAATCAAAATAAAGTTTCGATAGTAATTACATTAGTGTTTTACTAATAACGCACAAATAAGGACATCAAGTCCTAACAGTAAGTTTTAAATGAAATCCTTCCTTTAAATGGGACAATTTGTTCGTCGCAAGAAAGATTCTCCTCAATTGGAATGGTACTACATACATTTCTGATTTGTTGTATAATAGGCAATATTTTTTCTGTCTTGTCTTGCATCTCCAAATTATTATTGAAATGTAAAAATCTTTTTATTTCTTCAAAGCGGTTGACCGTCATTACGTCTGCTATTTGGGGATTTCTCGTATTAGGTGACCAACATCGTCGTGTACTTCTTTGCTTGATAAGTGACATCCATATAATGATTCCAAGCCAACGTTGAAGTTCATGAACTGGTGTTGAAAATGGTCTGTTTGGCCTAGTTTGTGTTGAATATAAAGAAGCCATAAATGCAACTTGTTCTAAAAATTGGCCAGTAAAAAAGTGTTTGAAAATAGCATATGGCGTAGTTAGTTCGAGGATTTCGTCAGGCAACACATTATTTCCACGGGATTCTACTTTATTATATTCGGTAGCAGTTTCCATTGCTTTCCAATTCAAAGTAATTCGTTTAGTTTTAGTTGATAATTTTTGGGGTGCATCTGTTACAGTATTCGAAGCTATTTCTGATAAAGGGATATCATCTTCATCACTAAACTCATCGGACTGACAAAGATATGCGATATCTTTAGTGCTTGTTACAATTTCTTTTTCCTCATCATCGAGTAAGCAGGAATCCTCACTATCACTAGGAATATGCCTAATCAAAACATCATTGTTTCTGTTTCTACCATAAAATTTTACAGTACTAATACAACTAAACTCCATTATTTACTTATTTCATACGAATACAATCCTAACCTATTCTGCATCGAGTTCCCAAACGGGTACGCGGATCTAAATCAAAATAATTTGGTACTCATCTAATATAATTTAAAATATATTTTATTACTACTTACCTAATGTAATTATCTAGCCCTGGGATTTTTTCACTAACAGAATTATCTATATTTACTCTACAAACCAAACTTGAAAAATACAACTTCTAGCACATGTTGCACTTGACCACCATTCTGCATAAACAACACTTTATTTGCAAATTCGAAAAGTATTTCTGTAAGATGTCACCACTCTACCGAAAACTGGGTGTTGTATGCTTTCAAAGAATTCAAAATGAATAGAACTTAAACACACATACATAAAGTATTTGTTCCCAAATGGAAACGACATGCGATAAAGGGTTAATATCGACGCTACGAGTAGCATCCTTTAATACACTTACTCTTATACATTAGAAAATAGACTCTCCCAACGAAAACTATAGTAACTCAAAAGTTACAGTTTTGAGAAAAATTGCATTGAATTTTTGAATGTTAATAAAAAATCAAGAAAAATATTTAATATTATTGAAAATTGTTGAGGGTCTTAATTTTGGTAAATAATTGTTTATTTAAAGTAAATTTTTCTTATTGATGTTGTATTTTAGGCCTTACATGAGTTACTATAGTTTTTATTGGAATTTCTTTAGTAAATAGAAGATACTATTTAAAAAAATATATATTTTTTCTAACCAATATTACACGAATGGTGTACACCAGTTGATTTAATAGAAAATATCATAATCTTCACCACCATCTTCGTCTGCAAGATCGTCATCAGAAATGGCTTCATCTTGTTCCTCGTTAATTATTGCTTTTTTGGAGTTTTTTGATATTTGCTTAGAAATTTTTGTCTTCACGGAAGCTTCGCTTTTTGCGGTGAGAGATTCATAAAATCTGTGATACATCGAAGGGATATTACTTTTACAAAGTGACAACAGCCCTTGTAATTTCTTTTTTTCTATCGGCAAACATTGAGTATAAAGCTGTGGCAAGTCTTCGATTTTTGGAATTGGTGGTCGACCTCGCACTTCTTTATTCAAATTCAAAGTTTTAATTTCTCCGCCATAAGAATATCTAAAAGAAACTATATTTGGAGTTGCAGAACTGAAACTTATCTCTCGAATTTTGCTGATAGTTACTTTGGCGTTATTATTATCAAGTTTCCAGTTTTGTTTTGCAACTAAACTTTTGGTAGAAAAGAGGTTATCTTGGTTCATCTCCTTTACGACATACGGTTTTCCTGTTGTTTTTGCCATCCTAATTAAAGTCACCCATTGATCGGGTGTATAGATGACAGACTGACGCTTCTTTGCGTTTTCTATTACCGCGTGCATGCTGTCACCCTCATTTTGGGTGTGCCCCTTCTCTAAAAATCGGTGGGTAATATCAACTTTCAGAGAAGACACCGCACAACTAAACATTGAAAAAAGAAAACGGTTTCGATTCTGCCCACCACAGTTATCCGAATAAAAAATGAACTTTTTAACTCCCTTATCTGCATGTAACTTCATAAAATCTAATACACAGCTGGCAACTTCGTGTGGTCCTCTTCCAGATATTTGTTCATGCCACGTATAGCAGAAACCGCTATTGTTTCCCAAGTCATAAACAGTAAAATTGTATGTAGCGTATTTGCTTTTGTAATAGAATACACTTACTTCTGACATTGGAGTTATAAGAACCTTTTGGAGATCAAAACAGGCCACTAAAGTTGTTTTGTCTTCAAGTCCTAATTCTTTATCAGACGTTTTGAGAGCTCGAGCTGCATCCTTGTTTTTCTGATGATTTTCATAATTTTGTTGCAATTTTGCTTTCAGTTGCTCATCAGCCAAATCATAGGCACTGCATATTTCGCATTGATCTTTTTTGGGCTTATGAAAACTAATATTAAATTCTGTAGTAAAAATTTCCCGATATTGTCGTTCGGTTGCCTTAATTTCTATTTGTTTTTCGTTCGCCCATTCCTGATACAACCTGAACATTTTTCGGATACTTAGACCTTTCTCTAAATACATTCGTTTGGAGTTTTTCCGAACTAGTGTGACGGAACTAAAGGGAAAAGTTTGATGTGCTCTCTAACGCTGTCTTTCACTTTAGGATTAATTCTATTTGCCCTGTTATCATGCTTTCCTCTTTGATCAGAAGTGACGGTTACATTACCATTGCTGAGCTTCTTTAAAGTAGTTGTGACATACATTTCAGATACTGCCAATGTATTCAGGAACATTGTTTTGCACACCATCTTTTCCTCATTGTCTATCTGAAAATAATACTGTCTTGAAGCTTTCCTTCTTGAAATATTATTTGCGCCAACAGTCACTTGCTTTTTTTTTAACAGTTCTCACACATCTTGCAATAAAGTCCCATCGTCTGGTATGGTCACCTAAAGCCCAGAATTCTGTGAAAATTGACTTTCTCTGATCTTCAGTAAGGCGTTCTTGACACTTCTGTCTACAAGACATTTTGCATGCCGGTTGAATACTTTTAGCCAAAATTAGTTTGCTTGACCTATTTTTATGCTCAATACCCCGATTCAAGTCTTTTTTAACTTTGACATCTATCCATTCATTCATGTTTCTAGAACGCTTTCTGCCTGGGTTACTTTTAGTAGTCATTTTCCGTTTTCTAACTTTTGATGGAGCGTCAGTATTTTTTTGCAGCAAACACAGATGATTTTTTGTGGTTTTACTGGAAGTAGCGCATTCTGTATCTGAAGAACTAGAATCAGTTACTTCAACATCTGATTCTGAAGGCCTATATTCTTGATCTGCATCGGAATCTACAAACTCCGTTTCGTCCTCAAGGTAAGAGTGGGTTGGAGAAGAAACACAGGGATCCTCAATTTTCCGTTGTTCAACTGTCGGCTGAATACTTGTAATTATTGGTTCAATTAGTGAAGTATCAAAATCTGTGGATTCACAGCACTCATTGTCAAAAGATTGGAGCTCGCCAAATTGAGTTGATGAGTTCAGTTCATTTTGATCACTGCACACTTTTTCGGCATCATTGTCATCACTTATTGTTATATTGTCCCTTATCACACCTGAAAATGAAAACAACCTTAAGTTTCAATTACAAGAAAGTGTTTTTCAGTTTTGAAATGCAGGAACTTATTCCAATTTTTAGGTTAGAAAGTATAGTTTTCACACTAAAATTTATTTAAACTCACTGCAACTACTTACCTATAACTTCATTTTGCCTTTCACATTCACTGTCACCTTTGTCATTAGCAACTAGTTGCAAAATATACTTTGTTCTGTTTGACATCATTGTTATAACAGCTAACAATCACTAACAAAAATATCGTAACTTTGAATAGTAAACCATAACTTTTGTATGTTTCTCAACTACGAAGACTATGTAAGACTATAGTAACTCAACATACGATGTTTTTCTTTGAAAATGGTGAGGACCTTGTAATTATAAAAGCTATAGTAACTTGAGTTGCGATGTTCTTCTTTCAAAATAATTTTGAGTTTAGACTTACTATTTATTTCAATGTGTTTTATGGGTTGCCTAGAATTGATTAATAGTTACGATACTTTTCTATGAAAATTCTACACACATATCGAATTTTTTTACCATCGTAACTCAAAAACCAATTTTTATAAGTTACTATAGTTTTCGTTGGGAGAGTCGATATGTGAACGGTTCTAAAGTCTGTAGTCGCCTTCTTCTTTATTATATCAAAGTCATTAAATTTAAAACTATTACAAAAGCATTGCATTTTTACTTAGCCTAGTTATTGCTAAAGAAATTTGATTAGTGAACTTTTCACAATCGAATTAACTCTTGAACTTTATTAATTAATTATTTAGACTACTTAAACTTATAATAACACGTTATAGAATTTTTTATATTCCTTTTGATACTACTTTTTTCTTTTTTAATTATATTTTTCGCTGAGGAAATCAGTACTAATTTCCTCAGTGTCGTTTATTCTCTTCTGCTTTACCGTGAGTGTGCAAAGGCATTCTCTGAAGTTCTCCTGGATGTCGTCTATTAATAGAAAGACTACAGTAGACTGCCTCGACTAGTTCATTATAAGCAGATGTTTCGCGGAGGGTACGAGCCTTAAGTACGTAGTCTTAAGTTTACTAAGAGCATATTTTTATTTTTCCATGAAGTCGTCTTGCTTAATTAGTTTCAAGTCACTTGCTAACTGTATTATTGTTACTTTGTTCCAATTGCTTGAATTTGAATTATCGACAGCTTGAGTACATCTTTCACATCTCCAATTTGTGTTAATTAAATGAATAATCGTCTTCAAGTTTGCTTCAACTTCTGCATAACGTCGTTGCATCTTTATAACTTATTAGTTGCGTTTGTCCAACTGCTTGTGCATTGTTAGATTTTGTGTTGTTACATGTTTTTTGTATACCAATGTAAAAGTTTGGACGAAATAAAACCCAAAGATTATTACAAGATAAATAAATATCGGTCTTACAAAGGAATTCTAACTGGCTTAAAACAAGTACCCCACTTTTGAAATAATTTGTTGTCTCTTTAACGTGCTCAATAAATGGCGTCTTCTTTATTTGATTTGGATTGTGCAATAATTTTGCAGCTTCCAATTCATTGTTATGATTTCTTGTTAATACATGTCGTACACAATCCACTTCGGTCCTATAAAAGTAACGAAAATTTGGTTTTCTTTTGTACTTTTGTTTTGGTTTTTCTGGTATCCTTTTTTCATTACTATTTTTGCTAATATTCATCTCATCTTCTGCTTCGTGACTTATTCGTAAAACATATTTCCGGTAGCTCGTCAAAGATTCCAGCTGTTAAATAGGGATGTGATAGTAGATATATGTTCAAAATCATTATTCATAAAAAATAAAAGAAAAACAATAATTACTACATCTTCATCATCATCACTTGGAACATATGACGGATCCGGATCCGACGCACTAAAGGGTTCTTCTTCAGAAGATGATCGCATCTGAAAGTCATTTTCTCTTTCTAATCTTGATAAACGTGGTTTGGCCCTTTTGATCTTCCGATTTAACTTTGTATTTGTTCTTAGTAGTTATTAAATTATTTTAACCATGAACCCATCGCCATCCCATTTTTAAATTTTGTATATGAATTAACAATAATATAAGCTTTCATATATTCTTTGGAAGATTTTTGAAGATGTAATTTTTCAAAATTAGAAATGTCAGAAATCATTTGCAGTAGGTACGTACAAAAACCTCGCAATAAAAAATAATTTTCAAATCCTTATGTATTTATTACACATAATAGTATACAATGGTAAACCGTACACCTAAAACCAAATGTAAGATTAAAAAGTTCTTAGTCGAACTAGCATCCACAATTTGACAAACTGATATTTACAAAAATGTCATAGCAGGTGATTTCTCTAGGTTAGGGGCAATAATAGTAATATACTTAATAATTACTACTATCTATTATCTGGATAACTAACCAACTCCAGAAACTATGAAGTTTGTGCGGGAGGTAGGGGAGATTATTATTACGCAGACCCATCGTACGGCCGCAGCCGACTTACGTAGCGTATAGCACAAATCTCACATTTGTGTTACAGTTAAGGACAACTGCAGGAAACCTGAACCAGATCTACCGACACCCGGCACCGAGATTCGATTTCGGTCCGCTTAGGTGAAAGACCAGCACGCTAGTCGCTACACTGCCTTGACTATATAGGATAAAGCAGTGTTGGGCATTTTTAGCCTTATTTTTCATTTTACAAACTGGTCATTTTGAAATTTTTTTAAATGTTCAGTAGGAAACTGATGTAAGAATTTATAAAAAATCTGTTTTTGTCAATCCAAGCAACTCTTTGTCATAGCTATAAAAATACACAATCACTGAGTCACATTACCTTTCCCTCAACTAATGACATGTTAATATTTCGTGTAAAAACTTTCCAAGCATCATCATTATTGGTTTACAAAGACTTAATAGTCGCAGCTTTTAGTGCAAGATTTTTTTTCAAAAGTCTTCTATATTTCTTCTCCACTTGCATTCCTTTTAGGCCTTCCTTTGCTTCAGTCATTACGTAATTCTCAAAAGCCACAGCGTCGCTTGTAACAGGAATAGTTTTGGATTTTCCCATTTTTTCTTGCGTTTTTTCAAGTATTTCAGAGACAAATAAACTACCGCACGTTGATCAGGAGGAGTAATCAAGTAAAATGGCATATAAGATAACCGCTCCAGTCAGTCACGGTGAGTGTACCTACGCAAACAGGGAAGATGAGCTGGGATAAGAAAGCCTCTGACGTGTTTGACATTTTGACTAACCCCCCCTTAGACGAATAGCAAATTTAAAAATCAGGCGTGCGCAAAAATTTACTTTAGGGGCAAATTAAAAATTAAATAGGTGTAAAAAATTCCAAACTTCAGGTGCATAGTCTTAATGCAAAATGATGAACGAACCGAGTTGCCTACTTCTTGATGTGTTAATTAAATAAAGTGGTCGACAAATGTTAACAAGATTACGTTCACATAATTCCAATGTGCTCTTTTTTCTAATTATGAATAAAAAAAATACACCTTGTAAAAAAGTATCACTCCTGTTTACTCCACAACTATTATATAAATAATTTTGTGTAAAATTTTAATAACGATGTTGTTTTTTGTTAATGGTGATGTAGGGAAATTCTTTCATGAGTCGTTTTTATTGTTAAATAAATTAAACGTTTCAATTAGTTTTTTAATATGATCATTTCGGATTTATTAAAATCCTTCTTCAATTGATAAATTACATAATTAAAAATTTTTGTTGTTATAGGATTGAGATTTAAATTTTTTTTCTCAGTTTGTGGTGGAATTAAGCACACCACAAGATTTTTGTTATTTCATTTTGTATAATTGTTTGAATGATTGTTTAAAATAATTTTATAATTTTTCTAATATGTGATTCTTATTAGAAAAACCAATTTTTCTTTAATTCCCTATATGAATTTAGATAAAAATGTAATTATATTTTTCTGCAAACTTCTGTTTGCAATTTGATGTATACGTTAAATATAATTTGAAAGTTACCGGCAACATAACCAACATCTTTGCTCCTCCCTTGGCGATGTTTATATATTCGATGTTTTTTTGTTAAGTAGTGATGTAAATAGAAGAAATAAATCTTACCTGGTGATCCATACTGGATAGTTTACTAGAAACATCATCACCAACTACATCATTATCCGTGCCATCTGAATCATCATCTCCAGTTTCAGTCATCAGTGTTGACGTTCTTAATGGTTTTAACTTCATCGTCTATGTCCGTTTCATCACCAGTAATATCATCAAAATTTCTGGTTTCATCTTCACTTTCTGCCGACCTGCCAACTTCAAAGTCTGTATTTGCTTTAGTGTAGTGAACCACTTGATTGAAGTTTTACTTATCGAATATAATAAATAAAACGATAACCAATTTAGATATTAAAAACATTTATTAAACTAAGTTAAAAGAGTTGTTCCTTGTTACATCGTTAATTATCAACTAAAGTTACATTATCTTTTCAAGAGTTGCTTGCTATTCTAAAATGCAAGATTGCGATTCTCATGGAACGCATAATATCATGTACCACAGGATGCACGTGGATTTCAGAATGCCAGTGCATAAAAATACAAAGTAATGATTTTACATTATGAAAATAGATGTTAGGACTTTACAATTCATTTTGATAAAAAGACAGAAAAAGTGATTTATAAAATATTGAATTTAATTATTACAATTTGATATTACAACATATGTGAATCAACAAAATTAATTGACGCCTTTGAACAATTAGTTTGTTATTAACTGAACTTAAATTAACGTACATAATTGAATAAGAATTTACAAAACAAAAGCTTGGGTGTTAATTATGTTTCAATATAATAATCTTTTTACTCCCTTTGGATGATTTAAAATTTCTGTTAATGTTTTTTAATGTGTAATGCAGTCTCAGTCGAGCGTATAAATGATAGATATAATTATAATTCAAATGACTGCACGGATGTATGAATGTTAATTATTTGAAAACAGATACAAGGCGTTTGACCACATTCTCATTTACACAAATATCTTGGAAGTGTTGTTGAAAAAGCAATTCCATAGATGAAATGGATTGAATAAAACTTTGATGCGGCATATATAAACTTCCAAATAGACTTTCATCTGATTTCTTGAATACTTTTTCGAAGGTGAAAATCGCAGTTTCGTCCAACTCTGTTCATGCATTAGCGAAATTTACGCATATTTCGCATGTATTTTTTAACAGCCGAGAGTAACAAAACACGATGTGTTTCACACCTGTTGATAAGGCGTTAAACTAGATTCTTCATTGTTGAACTCTTTTAAGAAGTCAGCATAAAGAATTTCGTAATCGCTTATTTATTCTATTACGTGTTGGCAATTCAATTCTAAGCAATTGGTAAATACACTAGAGGACAAAAAAAACGTACCAGTTGAAAACGCACCAAAAATACCAACATTTCAAACCGTCATAACTCGGCGGATTTTGGACGGAAACGGATGAACCTTTGAGTGCTAAGAAGTGACGGTTTGAAATTTTGGTATTTTTGATGCATTTTAGATATATATATATATATATATATATATATATATATATATATATATATATATATATATATATATATATATAAGTAGTAAAACTAAACCACTACGGCGCCATTTTCTTATGGGATTTAACATGGGCCCAAAAAATCTATTTCACTTCCGGTCTGAGCTCGACCGATGACGTCATGAACTTTGTAACGAACTTTTACAATTTGAAACAGGATGTAGCATCCGGTCCAAAATTTGAAACAGGATGTAGCATCCGGTCCAGAAACAGGAAACGACATCCAGCCCAAAATTTAACGAACTTTTACATCCGCTCCAAAATTTTACATCGGACCATTTGTAACGGTCTTTTACATCCGCTCCAAAATTCAGGCCATTTGTAACGGTCTTTTACATCCGCTCCAACATTTTAACATATGAACTCAGGGTACACGTACCGCCGAGAGAACTCAGGTAGATTTAGTATAAAAAAGACGAGACAGGAAATACATCAGTTCATCACCAAGAATCATTAAAGCAACATCTCAAAGTTCAGCGAAGCTCTATAAGTAAGTATGATTTTTAAGATGTTTTAATTTTTATTATAATTTTTATTTATTTCGATTCTAATATGTTTAAAATTTTTAATATGTTTTAATATTTTTTATTTCGATTTTCAGTGAGTCAACATGATATGAGTGAGTCCCTGACACCAAGATCCGTCGACCAACCCAACGATAACGCGGTAGATAAATTTCCATCAGTGAAAAAACCAAAATACGAGCCGAAAGAAGTTCCGCAGGATCCGCAACTGATTTCCCAAAGAAGTTTTTGGCTAAACAAATCGAGGACCAAGTACATTGCTACAGGATACAACTCAACAGAGTCATCCAGTCCAGTAGTGAAAATTACAGGCGATAGGCAATCCATAACCTTCCTACCTGAAGAGTTTGGAGGATTTATCACACACAAACGGCAGATATCAGCATATTTCACGAATCCTCAAGATTCAGAGCCTACATACTTTAACAGATGCGAGATCCTATGAAGAGTGCGAGATCCTATTCACGACATTCAATTCAACACCAGTAATTAAAATTACTAAAGGCGAGAGAAGCATCACCTTAGGTGAACGCTCTTTTGACTATCTTTGGGAAGTCCAGAGCATAATCTTGGGGCATTTAGAACTGTTGAAAACATCAGGATTTTACACCTATTACAAGAATATACTGATAGCTGCAGTCCAAATTCCGGGAGAATTCCTTAACAACATCCGGATCTTGATTTCTGATACAGTAAGATCCTATAATACTGTTAGTGTGCTTGAGGTATTGCATTTATATCCTGAACAGATTGTTCAAGATCTTCAAAAACAGTTGTAAATATGTGTAATTTTAGAATATGCATTCAATACACTTATCAAATTCGATTAAACGCTTTTCTAATCGAACTAGAACGTTTAAAGTATGATATCAAAATGTACAAGGGGAAACAAAATATGATAAATTTATTCAAGCATTTTAGTATTAAGAAATAATGTAAGTTAATCTCTTATATCAATAAAAGAATTTTATCAACTTGTCTTAGAAGATTTTTATTTAAAAAAAGCCTCTTTATCTATTAAAATTGACTAAAAAGGAGATTGCGGTTTTGAGAGTTGAAATAAAACTTTATTCAAATCGGTTATCAACGGCTTCTGTCTTATAATGAATTATTAAAATTGATCGTTTATATTATTTATATTAAAAAAGGTAAATTTCAATTAATGAAAAGGCAGCCTGCGGTTATAAGTCTTAGAGCCGGAAGCTCTTATCATCATTAACATAGAAACATAAGATAGACAAATAGAATAATTTATTCAGAAACAAATTATTAATACGAATTATTAAGGGAAGACGGTCACTATAGTCATTACATAATCGAATAAAAGCCGTTTATCAATTTCCTACATTTTACACCTATAAAGCATCGTATAATTACCAGCATAAGTTTGACGAAAGTCGAAAATTATTTCTATATATCGCATTTGATTTCTCATACTTTCTATTACTTAGGATGTTTGTTTTCTAAGAAATCGCCTGAGGTATCGCCTAGATAGCTAGACAGATTCGCATTTACTCATACAGAAAGGGATTGCAATATACCGAAAGAATTTAAAAATCAATGAGTGTTATCAACTTGAGGTTTCCTATGTAGTATAATTTCATATAAATGAGAGAAAAGGTCGTTTAAATTAAATCAGTTTATAATATTATTAAAGCTAGTTTTACGAAATGTCCTACAGATCATACTTTCCACGTATAGCTCAACAGTTAAACTGCTTAGCCTAAGGAAGCATAGATTAGCAGATTTTTTATGTATAACTTCCGACAAAAGATAGGTATTAAAAGGTTTTAATGACAAAACTAGTTTTCAAGTAAGATTAGTTAAACAATATATGTTAAAAAATCTCTTTATTTTAATTCAATACACTTTATATTCAAAACATCTTTAAGATTATTTATTATTTCACGAGGTGAAGCGAAGGACGGAAATCATCCTGAGTGTTTCAATTCGTTTATTATTTCAATAGCTATAGGGTATGTATACAGACTATCCTTCAAAATACCATAATAAAACCGAAGCCGGGCTATTAGGCCGCGCACAATCATCCAATTTATTTCAGGCTCTTCATCACTTAAATAGTCGCTAAACGTACTCCAATCATCATCATAACAAGGAGCTACAATCTCATTGACCTCATATTCTATAGGGGAATTCACAGTATGTTTATTGCTTTCTTTGTCATGCTTCATTCATATGCCTTTTATAGCTATCGAGACGAGAGAATCTCTTAGAACATTTAAAACATTGAGCTTTATACCCATAATGAATATGACGTCTAAAATCAGATTGTCGAATACTCTTACTGCATACATCACAGACACGGCTCTTCATCTTTAAAGAAATAAATGAGGTGATGCTACTACCTCTATTTATACCTACATCTATATAGCGTCACACAGCTGCATGTT
>CAKMYN010000123.1:0-22514 GCA_929113105.1 Agrypnus murinus
TTCGACCGATAGTAGCATGCAACAATTCGCCTACTGAAAAGCTATCTAAATTTATTGCTAATATTTTAAATTTATCAAAACAACATAATGATTATTTCATTAAAGATTCATTTCAGTTTGCAGAATTGTTTAATGACTACCAACTACCAGAAGGTTACGTTTTAATTAGTTTAGATGTTGTTTCTTTATTTACAAATATTCCCAAAGATCTGACTATTTTGGCCATAAAAGAAAATTGGAATAACATTGAACAAAATTGCATCATAAACCAAAAAACTTTTCTCGAAATTATAAACTTTCTTTTTGATTCTAGTTATTTCCAGTTTGACAAAGAATTCTATTCACAAATCTTCGGTATACCAATGGGCAGTAACTTAAGTCCTATACTCGCAGAACTAGTTATGGACCTTCTTTTAGACAAATGTATTCCTAAATTAAGTTTTCAACTTCCATTTATAAAAAAGTATGTTGACGATATCATCTGTTCTGTACCAAATAATAATGTACATGAAATTGTACGTATATTTAATTCATATAACCTACATATTCAGTTTACTGTAGAAGAAGAGTTAGATAATTCAATTGCATTTTTGGATACGAAAATAATAAGAACAAGAGAAAATATTCTAAAACTAGATTGGTACCAAAAAGAAACAAATTCAGATAGATATCTCAATTATTATTCAAAACATACGAAAAAAATGAAAATAAATTTTATTTTAGGAATGAAAAATAGAATCCAAAAAATATCACATACAGATTTTGTTAATAAAAATATTAAAAAGCTATCACGTATATTAAAAGAAAATTCGTACCCTAGTAGTTTAATAAACAAACTGCTTTATAACAATAATAATACTCCACTGTTACCTCATTCCCACATACAAGATGACAATAACAATACTCAAAACTCTACTCAACATAACAGACAAGACGTTCAACCTTTTGTTACTCTTCCTTACATCGACGGACTGACCCAGAAATTAACAAAAGCTTTAAGAAATTATAAATTCAAAATTACTAACAGTATACCTTTAACTATCAACCACATATTTACAAAATTAAAAAGTAAAACACCAATTTTAAATCTTTCAAATGTAATTTATCAGTTGAGATGTTGTCAATGCAATCAGACGTATATTGGTCAAACTAGTCAACGCCTCTGCCAACGAATAACTCAACACAAAAGTGACTGTAGACTAAAACCAAATTCCACTGCACTAAGTACTCATGTTAATAGACTGGACCACAGAATTGACTATGACAACCCTATTATTTTAGATAACGAAAGACAGCAAAAGAAAAGATTATTTCTGGAAATGTGTTACATTGCTATTGACAAACAAGCTATGAACAATCGAAGTGATATCAGTCACCTTAGCTCAACATATTCCTACTTATTATTCAAATCCAACAAACAAAAATAAACACCTCAACTATCTTAGTTTCAAACTTTTTCTAAGATTCTTACATCTTCTGTTTTCTTACTTTTGTTTTTTTTTTATCATTTGACAAAAATTGTTTATTTGTCAATAAATTCAAAAGAGGTCGTTTTTAACAATCTTAACACACATTTTGTAAGTTAATATTGCCATTCTTAGTTTAATTTATATTTTAATTAATAATTGTTCTTTTTACTAGTCCTTGAAAATGGTTTTAAATAAAACCGAAATATTGGAATTATAAAGTGTTTTATTAAAAAGAAAGGACCGAAATACCCAATATTTCCAATAATACATATATATATATATATATATATATATATATATATATATATATATATATATATATATATATATATATATATATATATATATATATATATATATATATATATATATATATATATATATATATATATATTATATATATATTTATATATTTATATATATATATATATATATATATATATATATATATATATATAAATATATAAATATATATATAAATATATATATATTGCTGTGGATGGTAGTTTCAAAATTTTGGAAAATTTTGAAAATTTTGTGAAAATCTAAAATCTTTGTTAAATACTAACACTTTTGAAATATTTTTATCAACTTTTCCAGTTAAAAATAAATTTGAGTTATTTTATGGTGTGTCATTGATTTTGAAATCAATGTGTATACTTTTTAATAAGGTTTAATAATACATGTTTCTTTATTTATTATCAAATAGCTGACTCACCGATTACTTATGTATAATTTCAAATGTGTATATCGACGGGTTATGTGATTCTTTAAGGTTTTGTTAATGTAAATAGATCGTTGTGATTACGTAAAAGTATTGTGTAATTAATGTGTACTAGATGTGTCACTTTTATAAGAATATTAATCTGCTATTATGTATCATATGAGTGTACAGTTTGTATTAGTTCGTAAGGTGACGTCAGATTGTGTAATATAATTATGTAAATAGTCAATAGTATATAAGCTTAGAAAATAATAATTTTAGGACACTTCCTGACATAAAGCGACGCAGTAAAGTCGTGTAAGAGAATATAGTAAATATGTAAATAGACTTACCAATATAAAGCGACAGAGTAAAGTCGTGGTTGATAATATTATAAAATTGTAAATAGTTTAGTCTTAATATAGACAAGTTAAATTAGTTGGTGATTTGAATACGGCATAAATTACTTGCTAAAGTTAAGCAAGATAATAAATCTACGTTAAAACCATAAACGGGTGCTTTATTTAATTAAACACAAAAACAACTATAAGTATTCTACGAAAAAGGGAAATTGTACCCGCAATTAATAAACAAAAGTGAATTACCAAAATCAAGTTTTGGATGAAATTATATGGGAAATCCATGCAAAAGGAAGAAAGTCAACCGGAATTGGAAACCAGCCCTGGGTCAACATAAAGTGATCTACTCTGCCAATGGTATGGGAAAGAGGACATCTATAGTAAAAGGAAAGAGGACATCTATAGTAAAAGGGAAAGAAGAAATATTATAAAAAAGGTAGGAAGTTATTTCCTTTTTGTATTGGCATTTGGTGAAGAAAAGACTATCGTTTGTGAAGTGAAATAAAAATAAAGTGATTTGAACAATTTAGTAATAGTTAAAAATTAATTAAGTTTTCAATTTTAAAAGTGTTTTTAAATTTCAATTTGTATATTTTTTTAATACCACAAGAATCCACATTCACCCTGAGATGAGTCTTTATTAAATTTAATTCTAATATGTTAAATTATTTAACTGGCGCCCAACTCTCTTACGTAAACTTGAGTTAATCAAGAACTAACGTAACATTAATTTTATATAACCATTGCATTATTATAAATCTATTAAAAGGTATTTTCAAATCATATTAGAATTTATAAAAGAGGGAAGTTGAAAAGCATTTCCAAAGTTCACAGTTAAATTAAAAATCAATTTACTTATAAAGTAATTATCTACGATCGAACGGCAATTATTCACAGTTTCAAAATATATAATAAAATTTTTAAAAATAATTTATTATTTTTAATTAACCAATATTACAGCATTTATTTATGTCGCTGTCAACGCGGGGCATTTGTTAATGTGGGGCAAAATAAAATACTATATATTTTTTTTAAATGAGATATTATTACAGCTATATATATATATATATATATATATATATATATATATATATATATATATATATATATATATATATATTGCTGTGGATTTTAGTGTGAAAATTTTGGAAATTTTGGAAAATTCTAAAATCATTGTTAAATACTAACACTTTTGAAATATTTTTATCAACTTTTCCTGTTAAAAATAAATTTAAGTTATTTAATGGAGTGTCATTGATTTTGAAATCAATGTGTATACTTTTTAATAAGGTTAAATAATACATGTTTCTATTTATTATCAAACAGCTTACTCACCGATTACTTAAGTATACGTAACATCCAGTTGTGCGCAAGTTATTGTTGTGATGTAATTCAATTATGTATAATTTCAAATGAGTATATCGACGGGTTATGTGATTCTTTAAGGTTTTTGTTCGTGTAAATAGTTCATTGTTATTGCAAATGTTGTGTAATAACCTGTAATAGATGTGTCAATTTTATAAAGAATTTTATTCTGCTATTATGTATTATATGAGTGTACAGTTTGTATTAGTTCGTAAGTCAAATTGTGTAATATAATTATGTAAATAGGAAATAGTATATAAGCTTAGAAAATTATAATTTTAGGGGAGTCAGTAAAATAAAGCGACGTAGTAAAGTCGTGTTAAAGACAAAAAAAAAAAAAAAAGAAAATCAAAATATTTCTTATGCGAAGTCATCGCATATAAATTTGGTTTGTCCCGACGTGGGGCAAAAGAAATCAAAATTATTCTGTTTATGCCAATTCATCGCATATAAATTTGTCGCTGTCAACGTGGGGCGTTTGAATATTAATAGGCTTTTGTAGGTTATAATAAATGATTTGGCATTTGATTATTAATAGGCTTTGATAGGTTATTTGGCTTTTATTAGCTTATTAGGTTTATATTAGAATTCTGTAGGCATATTACTGCGTATTATAGCAAATTTTTAAAAAAAGATTAGGCTTATATAAAAACATATTTAAAAGATATTAGAGTAAATTCTGTGTAGTGATTAATGTATGACGTCGGTTAAAAATATTTATTCTGCCGCGGAAAGTAACTTAGTATTGAAAAAGAAGTATACAGATAAAGAATTAGTTGTGGCTGAAAATCAGAAAGCTTTAACCATTTCAGTAATTGAGGGGAACGGAGAAGAAGGTAAAACAGAGAAATCTGAATTTGCGCAAATTTTGGAACTATTAAATGCCAAATTTGACAAACAGTCTGAAGACATGAAAGAAATGAAAGAAGATATGAAAACTAAATTTGACAAACAGTTTGAAGACATGAAAGAAATGAAAGAAGACATGAAAACTAAATTTGACAAACAGTCTGAAGACATGAAAGAAATGAAAGAAGACATGAAAACTAAATTTGACAAACAATCTGAAGAGATATCAAGAAATAATATAAAAATGGATGAAATAACAAGCAGTATAATAAATCTAAAAGAGGCAATAATTAGCAAATTAGAATTTAGCAAAGAATATAAGAAAGATCAGGAAGTTAAACAAATTAATAACGATGAAGTATATTCAACAGAATTAGGAAAAGTAGATGTAGGGAGTACTGATGATAAAACTATAGAAGATGAGTTAGAAATAGTAGATGTAAATTGTAATAGTAATGAAGGTGAAATTTTAAAGAAGGGAAGTTTTGTCAAGGTAGATTATAGTAGAAGAAATGATAAAGAGGTTATTATAGGTAAACTAATTAGGAATAAAAAAGTGAAATTAAAAGGCAAGCTAAAGAAAGACAGGAATAAAATTATATTGTGTAATTTCAAGACAGAAGGGAAAAATAGAAAGTTTGTTACAGGCAGTAGGGAAAAGATTAAAATTATAGAGAAATTTTGTAAAAGACAAATATTACCATTTAGTAATTTCCATCTATTAAATTTTAAAAGCAGACGAAAGAAATAAAGATCTTTTTAGGAGAATTATTAAATTAGAATTATATAACCGATAGTGACAATGAACCCAAAAGTATGATAAATTAAACTGATTTAAACTTTATGTAACGATTTGACTTTATATAATAAACAGGCTTATGGAATTTTACACCCAATTAAGACTTATGTTTTTGTATTTGTTATTGAAAATAAAGAAGGGAATAGTTTGAATATGATTGAAGAAAGATAATTGAAATATTTATTAAAATAGGGGAAAATGGGGTTTAAAGTATGATAATTATATGATGAAATGATGAATGAAGAGGATGAATTTAATTATGATAAATATATTATTGAAAATAAAATAGGATTGTGGTTAGAAGAAGTTAGAAGGTTAGACGTTTGTAGAAATGAATTAAATTGAAATTATGATGAACTATGATATAGATGAGGAAAAGTTTAGTAGATTTATTAAGAGCGCATTTATTAATAAAAATGAATATGGAAACTTGATGATTATGATAGAATGAATTAAGATTTGTGAATATACAGAGAAAAAGGATTATAGAATAAATAGAGATTTTTGATAAATAAGATGAGGATAAGATGTTATTATTATTGTAAATATTGTAGATAGCTTGTTATGATAGATTAGACTAAGGAAATTTATTGGGGATAAAATATAAAAATACAAAAATATGAATTGGTGATTAAAAATAAATGTATTTTAACATTTGTTGTGTTTAAAAGTAAAATTGCATTTACAATTTTATTTCAAACAGGAGGGGATAAATGCTGTGGATTTTAGTGTGAAAATTTTGGAAATTTTGGAAAATTCTAAAATCATTGTTAAATACTAACACTTTTGAAATATTTTTATCAACTTTTCCTGTTAAAAATAAATTTAAGTTATTTAATGGAGTGTCATTGATTTTGAAATCAATGTGTATACTTTTTAATAAGGTTAAATAATACATGTTTCTATTTATTATCAAACAGCTTACTCACCGATTACTTAAGTATACGTAAAATCCAGTTGTGCGCAAGTTATTGTTGTGATGTAATTCAATTATGTATAATTTCAAATGAGTATATCGACGGGTTATGTGATTCTTTAAGGTTTTTGTCGTGTAAATAGTTCATTGTTATTGCAAATGTTGTGTAATAACCTGTAATAGATGTGTCAATTTTATAAAGAATTTTATTCTGCTATTATGTATTATATGAGTGTACAGTTTGTATTAGTTCGTAAGTCAAATTGTGTAATATAATTATGTAAATAGGAAATAGTATATAAGCTTAGAAAATTATAATTTTAGGGGAGTCAGTAAAATAAAGCGACGTAGTAAAGTCGTGTTTAATACAATAGTAAATATGTAATGGACTTACTGATAGAAAGCGACGGAGTAAAGTCGTGTAAGAAATATAGTATTAATGTAATTAGACACTTACTGTTAAACGACGAAAGAGTAAAGACAGTTCCTGAGATAAAGCGAAAGAGTAAGGTCATGTAAATAACATAGTACAAATGTAAATAGATAGTTAAGTTGGTTGGTGAATGGAATACAGCGAAAGTATTAAAAAAGGTTATAAATTGTAAAAGTGTATACGTTTATAAAGAACCTTTTAAAGTTAATTTACTTGCTAAGTAAGCAAGATAATAAATCTTCGATTAAAACCATCAATCGGTGTTTTATTTAATTAAACACAAAAAGCAAATACAAGTTCTTCGAAAAAGGGATATAGTACCCGTTATTAAAATAAAACAAAAGTGAGTTACCAAAACCAAGAGTGTGGATGGTGTTATGTGGGAAAGCCATGCAAAAGGAAGGAAGTCAATCGGAATTGGAAATCGGCACTGAGACAACATAAGTGACTTGCTCTGCCAATTGGTTTTGGAAAGAGGACATCTATAGAAAAAGGAAGAAGCATCGCTTTATAAAAAGGTAGGAAGTTATTTCCTTTGGTATCTGATGAAGAAAAGACTATCGTTTGTGAGGTGTAATTAAGTGATTTGAACAATTTAGCCAGTAAACTTAATTAAGATTTCAATTTTAAAAAGTGTTTTCAATTTCAATTTGTATATTTTTAAAACCTACAGGAATCCACATTCACCCTGAGATGAGTTATTTTTATAAAATTTAATTCTGTTATTTTAAGTTATTTAACTGGCGCCCAACTCTATTACGTAAACTTGATTTAGTCAGAATTCACGTAACATTGTTATGTAACTAGTGCATTATTTAAAACTATTAAAAAGTGATTTTGATTCATATAAGAATTTAAATAAAGAAAGTTGAAACGCATTTCCAAAGTACAGTTTTTTTTTAAATTAATTTATTTATAAAACAATTTTTCTATGATCTAACAGTAATTATTCGTTATTTGTAAGCATGTAATAAGTGAATATAAAAACAATATTTTATTTTTAATTAGCCGAATTCAACGCTTATATTTTTATTTGCTAGCCGAGGTGGGGCAAAAGAAATCAAAATTATTCTGTTTATGCCAATTCATCGCAATATATATATATATATATATATATATATATATATATATATATATATATATATATATATATATATATATATATATATATATATATATATATATATATATTTCTTTAGTATTAACGACCGTGTGTATATATATATATATATATATATATATATATATATATATATATAGGGCACCACCAAGCGTCCCCCCATGTAAAATCTTAGGTTCAAGCAGCGTCCGAAGTCACTCGGCGTCCGGATATACGGACGCAGGGTGACTTGTGCCTCAAAATTGCACCACATGAAGCTTAAAGTGTCTAGATGACGAAAATGTAAAAATTAGCTGTGCGCAGTTTGACACCCATTCCTGATTCGTGTATAAAATCGTAGTTCGAGCGTTTGCCACACGCAGCGCTAATAGCGCGGGATTTGTATACATTTGTATACAAATTTATGGCATAGGTTTACCTTGCGTCCGCATATTTAACAAGAATTGTGTTGGTAACACTGATGGCTTCGTGTCTAGACAGTGACATCATTTCAACGGGACTTCACTTTATGCATTGTATTTCTGAGTAAAGATTGCGTCATTTAAGGTGACAAAAATTTTCTTACATATTATATTTTGTTAAAGCTACTTAATATTATAATTATTATTATTATTATAATATATTTAATATTATTGATTTAAGTGAAACAAACGTTAACCATTATTATATTATCATTTAGTATTTAATCAATCACTGATGCTGTTAGCTAACAATAAATCTGGTTGTTTAAAATACTATCTTATCCCATATTATATTTTAAAACTCTTAAAACTCATATGTTTGTGAGACATACAGTGCCATCATTTTAAACGGGACTTCTTATGCATTAAAATATTGAAATTAAATAACCTTTATAATTTCTAATTTGTTAGATGGCATAGAAACTTGAGATTTGGCACAATTATAGGAATTGGGATTCTTGTAAGGAGGAAAATAAAAATATATATTTATGTCAACCCTCGCACCTCCTTTTAGGGGTTGTAAAACTAGATGACTTAGAAATTTGAAATTTGGTGTAATTATAGGATTTAAGATTCTTATAAAGAAAAATATAAAAAAATATTAAGATGTCAACCCCTGCACCCCGTTCGGGGGTTGTAAAACTTCTAGATGACATACAAACCTGAGATTTGGCACAATTATAGGAATTGGGATTCTTGTACAGAGAAAAATAAAAAAATATTTTTATGTCAACCCTCGCACCCCCTTTTCAGGGTTGTAAAACTTCTAGATGACTTAGAAACTTGAAATTTGGTATAATTATAGGATTTAAGATTCTTATAAAGAAAAATATAAAAAAATTATTAAATCAACCCCCGTATTCCATTTGGGGGTTGTAAAACTTCTAGATGACATACATACTTGAAATTTGGTATAGTGATAGGGTTTAAGACTCTCGTAATAAAATATATAAAAAAATTTTATTAAGTCAACCCCCGCACTTTATTCGGGGGTTGTAAAATTCTAGATGACATAAAAACTTGAAATTTGGTATAGCGATAGAATTTAGGACTCTCCTAAAGAAAAATTAAAAAAAAATATTAAACCAACCCCCGTATTCCATTTGGGGGTTGTAAAACTTCTAGATGACACACAAACTTGAAATTTGGTATAGTGATAGGGTTTAAGACTCTCGTAAAGAAAAATATAAAAAATTTTTATTAAGTCAACCCCCGCACTTTATTCGGGGGTTGTAAAATTCTAGATGACATAAAAACTTGAAATTTGGTATAGCGATAGAATTTAGGACTCTCCTAAAGAAAAATTTAAAAAAAATATTAAACCAACCCCCGTATTCCATTTGGGGGTTGTAAAACTTCTAGATGACACACAAACTTGAAATTTGGTATAGTGATAGGGTTTAAGACTCTCGTAAAGAAAAATATAAAAAATTTTTATTAAGTCAACCCCCGCACTTTATTTGGGGGTTGTAGAAATTCTAGATGACATACAAACTTGAAATTTGGTATAGCGATAGAATTTAGGACTCTCCTAAAGAAAAATTAAAAAAAATATTAAACCAACCCCCGTATTCCATTTGGGGGTTGTAAAACTTCTAGATGACACACAAACTTGAAATTTGGTATAGTGATAGGGTTTAAGACTCTCGTAAAGAAAAATATAAAATTTTTTTATTAAGTCAACCCCCGCATTTTATTTGGGAGTTGTAGAAATTCTAGATGACATACAAACTTGAAATTTGGTATAGCGATAGAATTTAGGACTCTCCTAAAGAAAAATTAAAAAAAAATTAAACCAACCCCCGTATTCCATTTGGGGGTTGTAAAACTTCTAGATGACATACAAACTTGAAATTTGGTATAGCGATAGAATTTAGGACTCTCTTAAAGAAAAATTAAAAAAAAATATTAAACCAACCCCCGTATTCCATTTGGGGGTTGTAAAACTTCTAGATGACACACAAACTTGAAATTTGGTATAGTGATAGGGTTTAAGACTCTCGTAAAGAAAAATATAAAATTTTTTTATTAAGTCAACCCCCGCACTTTATTCGGGGGTTGTAAAATTCTAGATGACATAAAAACTTGAAATTTGGTATACCGATAGAATTTAGGACTCTCCTAAAGAAAAATTAAAAAAAAATATTAAACCAACCCCCGTATTCCATTTGGGGGTTGTAAAACTTCTAGATGACACACAAACTTGAAATTTGGTATAGTGATAGGGTTTAAGACTCTCGTAAAGAAAAATATAAAAAATTTTTATTAAGTCAACCCCCGCACTTTATTTGGGGGTTGTAGAAATTCTAGATGACATACAAACTTGAAATTTGGTATAGCGATAGAATTTAGGACTCTCCTAAAGAAAAATTAAAAAAAAATTAAACCAACCCCCGTATTCCATTTGGCGGTTGTAAAACTTCTAGATGACATACAAACTTGAAATTTGGTATAGCGATAGAATTTAGGACTCTCTTAAAGAAAAATTAAAAAAAATATTAAACCAACCCCCGTATTCCATTTGAGGGTTGTAAAACTTCTAGATGACACACAAACTTGAAATTTGGTATAGTGATAGGGTTTAAGACTCTCGTAAAGAAAAATATAAAATTTTTTTATTAAGTCAACCCCCGCACTTTATTCGGGGGTTGTAAAATTCTAGATGACATAAAAACTTGAAATTTGGTATACCGATAGAATTTAGGACTCTCCTAAAGAAAAATTTAAAAAAAATATTAAACCAACCCCCGTATTCCATTTGGGGGTTGTAAAACTTCTAGATGACACACAAACTTGAAATTTGGTATAGTGATAGGGTTTAAGACTCTCGTAAAGAAAAATATAAAAAATTTTTATTAAGTCAACCCCCGCACTTTATTTGGGGGTTGTAGAAATTCTAGATGACATACAAACTTGAAATTTGGTATAGCGATAGAATTTAGGACTCTCCTAAAGAAAAATTAAAAAAAAGTATTAAACCAACCCCCGTATTCCATTTGGGGGTTGTAAAACTTCTAGATGACACACAAACTTGAAATTTGGTATAGTGATAGGGTTTAAGACTCTCGTAAAGAAAAATATAAAATTTTTTTATTAAGTCAACCCCCGCATTTTATTTGGGGGTTGTAGAAATTCTAGATGACATACAAACTTGAAATTTGGTATAGCGATAGAATTTAGGACTCTCCTAAAGAAAAATTTAAAAAAAATTAAACCAACCCCCGTATTCCATTTGGGGGTTGTAAAACTTCTAGATGACATACAAACTTGAAATTTGGTATAGCGATAGAATTTAGGACTCTCTTAAAGAAAAATTAAAAAAAATATTAAACCAACCCCCGTATTCCATTTGGGGGTTGTAAAACTTCTAGATGACATACAAACTTGAAATTTGGTATAGCGATAGAATTTAGGACTCTCCTAAAGAAAAATTAAAAAAAAATATTAAACCAACCCCCGTATTCCATTTGGGGGTTGTAAAACTTCTAGATGACACACAAACTTGAAATTTCGTATAGTGATAGGGTTTAAGACTCTCGTAAAGAAAAATATAAAAATTTTTTATTAAGTCAACCCCCGCACTTTATTTGGGGGTTGTAGAAATTCTAGATGACATACAAACTTGAAATTGGTATAGTGATAAGATTTAGGACTCTCGTACAGAAAAATTAAAAAAATTATTAATTCAACCCCCGCACCCGCTTTAGGGGTTGTAAAATTTCTAGATGATATACAAACTTGGAATTTGGTTTAGTTATAGGGTTTAGAGTTCTCGTAAAGAAAAATATAAAAAATTGTTATTATGTTAACCCTCCGCTACCCTTTTAGGGGTTGTAAAACGGGACTTCACTTTATGAATTTAAGTAATGAAATTAAATAATCTTTATAACTTCCGAATTTCTAGAGTACATACAAACTTGAAATTTGGTATATTTACAGAGTTTCGGATTCTCGTCTAGCGAAAAATTAAAAAACGTTACAAAAACCCATATTTATATTTTCAAAATTTTGTTCTGTTTTGGGTAGCAGCCACCTCTTAGAATTTCTAAACACGGGAAAAATAGTAAACAATCTTTGTTGCGTTTCATTTTCTAACGGGTGCCGTGAAAGAACATAAAAAGTCACCTATTTTATAGATTTTGCGAAGTTCAGGGTCTAAGGGGGTAGCAACCAACCCTTAGAATTTTGAAATACGGGAAAAATAGTAAATAATCTTTGTTGCGGTTCATATTTGAATGGGTGACGTGAAAGAACATAAAAAGTTACATACTTTACGGATTTTGCGACATTAAGAGTCTAAGGGGGTAGCCAGCCATCCCTTAGAATTTGCAAATGTGGAGAAAATAGTAAAGCAGTTTATTTGCGTTTCATTGTTGAATGGGTTGCGTGAAAGAACATAAAAACGCACATGCTTCACCGATTTTGCTAAATTCAGGATATAAGGGGGTAGCAGCGAACCCTTAGAATTTCTAAATGTGAAAAAATAGCACGATTTTTGTTGCGCTTCATTTTCATGGTTATCATGCACAAACATAAGAAGTTACATATTTTATGGTTAATAATGTAGAAGATACTTTTTAGATTTTGCAAAATTGAGAGTTCAAAGGTAGTACGAGTCACCACTTCAAATGTTTAAATGTGGGAAAAATAGTAAACACTTAGTCACTTAACGGGTTCTGGCCTATTTAACAGTCTACACTCAATCATTCGGACAAGCTTTTGGCTATAGCAATGGAATTAAAAGAGCTTTGTATATTTCGACCTCTAGTTCTACACTCAATCATTCGGACGAGCTTTTGGTTATAGTAATGGAATTAAAAGAACTTCGTAGATTTCGGCTTCTTGTTTACGAAAACAGTATTAGAATCCATTCACTTTATTATTTCATTATCATTCACTTTAAGCCTATAGTAGCTTAATACTTTTTTTATTCAGAATCCCACTTGCTATCGATTTCCATACTTCCAATCTAATCGTTCCATTTAAAAAAATCCTCATGATGATATCCAGCACCAACACAAGTTCTAAGATGTGTTCTGATTTCGTAAACTAGAGGTCAAAGTATACAAAGTTCTTTTAATTCCACTGCTATAGTCACAAGCTTGTTGGAATGATTCAGTGTAGACTGTTAAACAGGACACCCTGTATAGTCTTCAATATCTTCCTCTGAATCACAGGAAAATTAATTTAGTGAAGAGCGGTTTGGACAAAAAATTGGTTTTTTGTTACTGCACTGTTATTGTTAAAATTAGTAACATTTCTTTGCGAAAAATAATGCCTATATGAAAAGTGTTCATTTAACCAAAACGAAATCAAAAAATTAATAAACAAGAAAACACAATTCCCTATTTTTTATATAAATCTTAAATGAATTGCTTTTTGGTCGAAAATTAATAGCTAAGAACCCCAAGGTTTCTTTTTATAACCCCTACAAAAATTTTATAGATATATGGCATGTACTTTCTGAGATAAAAACTAATTTGCTTTTAATAAAATTGTCCCTAAAAATGGGTACCTTTTATTACCTATTGTCTGATAAAAACAAAAGTAGCTATAGCATTTAGAAATATAATATTTTACTAATGTTAAGCTTTATTAAAGTCAGAGGACTCGAGAAAAAAATGGATATTAGATAATCAGGAATAATTCAATATTATAGTAACATATAAAAGACGTCCTTATAAAAATTTTAATGTTGTTGTAAGTCGTAAGTCGTGTTGTTGTTTTGTCCTTGTAAGCATGGATTAAATTTCCCAAAATTCCCGACTCTATTTACTGATTGCAGGTGTGGAAGTCTATAAAGTGACGTAATTTTGTGTTTGCTATAACGCTTACACAGTCATTTTACGTATTTCTTACTATGAACTTGAATATTTTTCAAATTATGCACGATGGTATATTTTATATACTACAATGATTGCTTGAAGCTGGAAAAAGAACTTAAGATTTATAATTTCCACTCTTTTAAAAGTCACTCTTCTAAACAAAAAAAACAATTTTAATTCAATCCTTGCAATTTATAAAACTTTTTAACCAAAATTTGTTTCGGGAGGGTTTCAAGTAATCCAGAATAAATTTATGTAACGACTTTTACAATTAAATAAGGTCTACTATGTTTTTTTCAAACATTCTTAAGGCATTAACAGCTTGAAAATACTTTAATAAATAAAATAAATAAAAATACAGTGTTGTAGGTTACATCAGTTATAAATTGGAGTTTAAAGTTGATTGACGCGTGTAAACCCCGTTTATTATAAAAAATGTAAAATTAAATGCAAATGTTTACACTTGAAACCACCAAAACAAATTTTGGTTAAAAAGCCTTGAATAATTATTGTTTTAATGCATTACTAGGATTGAATTAAGATTATTATTTTTTGTTTAAAAGAGTGACATGGAATTATAAATTATAGGGCCTTCGTCCAGCTTCAAGCAATCATTGTAGTATAAAATGTACCATCGTGCATAATTTTTTCTAACAAAGAAGTAGGAAAGTGGCAAACACTCTCTTATACTGCATTTCATTTTCTATGAGTTTCTCAAAATATTTTTTTATGTCACTATATGTAGTTTTATAGCAATTTAAATTTGTCCAACAAGCATTGATCTTCGTACACTGGTATAACACCGTAAGCGTTTCAAAATAGAAAACAGTATTCCAATTATACTGTCTCAACAAGGATTTTCGAAGCTCCACTGTCTTTGAGGTACAGCCCAATGCATGAGAGTACCACTTTTAGGAGATGAATTCAGTGTTGTAATAGATACATTATTTTGTGTATCTAGATACAGATACAGATACTATCAGAAAAAGGTACCTAGATACAGATACAGGTACTTTTACAGTGAAGTATCAAGATCCAAATACAAAGCTTAACATAATGTATCTAGATACATTTGTAGATATATGTTTTTCACCCCGAATATAAGAACTTCCTAGTCAATTTTTCGTACCGAAAATAGTGATTTAACTAAGTATCAATTCCAGGGCTAGTCTAGGACAGCAATATTTATTAAAATTTACACATATTAAAAATGGTTAAGCAAATACCAGTATCTAAAGATAAGTACAGCATGCATTCAAACCTTTCCACTTCATTAAAGCATTCCAAACATGACATTTGTGTAGATTTTCTATCTTCAGTTTTGGTGTTGTGCAGAATATTAATAACTTGAATAAACTCCAATAGTCTTCATTGTTTGAAAACCTAGAAAATGTTTTACCACTTTAACAGAAACCAGCATAGCTTAGGTATTATTTCTGATAACCTAGCTTCAAAGTATGTGTTGGTACGATTCACACTATAACAATTTGCTATTAGTTCGTAGTACTATTACACCCAAAAGTCGCTAAATCTGGTTGCTTTTAGTTACCCTTGGTGTAACGGAATATATTATAATTATTTGCTCTTCAACATATTTTCAAACGCACTACATTAAGATAGTTCTTACTTTGAAAGTTCTCAAATTGACTGTTGTGACAGAAAAAATAGGAGTGTGTAACAAAATCCGTATAGTGCCTTTACTGTACTCAAAGACTCACCAGTGGCTTGTCGTACCTAGAACTTATCTACAAGTCCAGTAAAATAAACATTACTACAACTATTACATGTAATAAAGAATGAATTCTCTTCATATCTGAAATTATGGTACACTTTTATCTAATTGTTGTTGATTGGTACAATCAGTAAATTATGGTACAAGTACCATAATTATGGTACAGTTGGTAACACTGCCCTGGACGGACAAGAATGCTTCTTCCTCACACAATCGGTAATATCGTAATTCTGTAACAATATCCATTGTTTATAGAGTTTCTACATCTAGTCAGCCAGACCATACTGGCGGATCAGAGTAGCGCAAACAACCCCACTTTGTGGCGAGAAAAGCCCGAAATTGTTAATTATTATTATCCCCATTGAATTTAATTAAATCCATGTTTAGTTTAAAAGACTTTTCTACATAGTTTTCATTTTGACAGCCACAAATTGTAATATGCCAAATACGTAAGATGCGATTTTAATTAATGAATTACTATATTTTACACTTCTTTTATCTCAATATGGCGTCGATAGCGAAACTCTGATACGCCAAGTTGACCTGGCTGACTAGATGTAGTGACTCAATTGTTTAACGAGGTGACATATTTGATTTCATGATTTCAAAGCAATTCCAAATTAAAAATTAGTTTTATTATGTTCGGCGGTTTATTTCAAATTTAAGATTCTACACATCATTTATGACAATTTTTGTATTATAAAATCATTAAATTATGAAAATAGTATCTGCACAATACAGATACTCAGATACTACAGAAAATGTATCTAGATCCAAATACAGCTACAAAATTTTAAAAGTATCTAGATATGTATCTAGGTACCATAAACGTATCTAGATACTGTATCTAGATACTTGTATCTAGATACATTACAACACTGGATGAATCCCTCAAAGACCAAGCAATAGGTTGGGATTTTTTTTAGACACACTGAATTACTTTGAGCATATGATGTACTTCTTCATTGCATCACAATGAACCCTTTAGTTCAGTTAGTTTAGTTAGTTTAGTTCAGTTCAGTTTCAGATTTTCTAAGAAATAGAGAAACCATACAAGATCCTTGGGAAGGTTTTTACTTTATTTTCTTCGTTAACGTCACTATTTCCTTTTGTTTTGATAGTACAGTAGCTTTTGAGCAGTACAGTAGTTTTTTTCTTTTCCTTTGCGTCATAATTTTTTGCAGTTTTCAATGGTCCAACACCATAGTGTCTTGTCGAATAATTTATATGAAGAAAAGAAGTTGTCAAGGAAAATATTATGATTATGGTTATTCTCTACAATAGATAGTAGATAAAAAACAAAGTCACCTCCCAACCCAAGTCTTGATTTTTTATTATTTGGAGGATAACTTGTATAAGTACCCTTCATCTGAACAGATATACCATAATTTGAAACCGAATCTCACCGGTTTTACTTTTAGAAGCATTTTGTTGCGAGTGCCGTCCAAAATATGGAACTATCTGTTCATCTAGTAATATAAGTTGCACGAGAATACTCCATACTGCATGAGTTTTTCATTCATGATGTAAAAATCACCTACTAAGATTTACTAAAAAGAATGAAGTGAATATAATCATGGGTGACTTCAACGGAAAGATAGGTAAAGGAAGAGTTCAATATATTGTTGGAGACCATGGTATTTGCAAACGACACGATAGGGGGGATATCTGGTACAGTTCTGTAATGAAGAAAACTTAATGGTAGCAAACACCTGGTTCCAACTTCCAGAAAGGCGATTGTACACTTAGAAGTGTACTTAGGACCAGGAAACAATGAAGGAAATATTATAAAAAATCAAATAGATTACATACTGATTGATACACGATATAGAAACGGAATTAAAAGTGTAAGAACTTATCCTGGATCAGACGTAAGATCTGATCAGAACCCCGTAGCTGAAAAACGTGAGATTAAATTGAAGAAAATCCGGAAGAGAAATAAAACAAGACCTAACTTTGAGAAACTGGGGGAACCACAAATAAAAGAGGAAATAACACGAGTTTTGAATAGTAAGTTTAGGGAAACTGTATAATTGGAAACAGAAACAATGGAAAACTTTTGGCAGTCTATTAAAAATGTAAACATGAAGTACAAGAAAATGAATTGGAAAACCAAGAGCAGAGAGCAAAACAGAAATGGATGACGGAAGAAATCCTTTTATTGATGAACGAAACAAGGAAGTACAAACATAAAGACTATAATAAATATAAAGAAATCCATAAAAAGATTACAAGGCTTATAAGAGAGGCAAAGGAGACCTGGATGGAGAAACGTTGTCAAGTGCTCGAAGAGCTGCCAAGAAAGCATGATTTCTTTAACACACAAAAAAGAAGTTAAAAGAAATAACTGGAAATAAAACCTATCAACACGATATCTTAGTCACATATAGTAACAAAAAAACAATAGACCCAGACGAGATAGAAGAGATTTTGACAAGCTATATACAAGAGCTTTTTGATGATATCAGAATGTAACCAGAATCAAGAGAAATAGATCAAGAAGATTAGCCATTGAAAATTATTATAGCAGAAGTGAAACACGCAATAAAACTATCAAAACACGTAGAGTCCCAGGTGAAGATAACATCTATACTGAGATGCGTAAACGTATTAGACGATGAAAGCCTCAACATCTTAACATCTTTCTTAAATAGAATATACTATACAGGAATCGTACCACACGACTGGACCCAACCTATTTTTATTCCGATACCTAAAAAGAGCGGAGTAAAACAGTGCTTACAGTACCGATTGATTAGCCTGATGAGCCATGTACTGTAGATAATGCTAAGAACATGCATCAACTAGTACACACAAAATGCGAACAATATGTAGGAGAAGAACAATTTGGTTTTCGCTTAGGCATTGCAACTAGATAAGCAGTTCAAGGTCTTAGGACTAGCAGAAATACATAAAACAAAATTAAATAGCTTATCGGTATCTCCAACGTAAGTGACTCCTGGGTACAATGTTGCTTCCTTACGACTTGCTCCAAAATTATAAGTCTGGATTTCTTCAGCTAGTTTGCAAGCATAATTTTCAGAGAAGTCTATATGTAGTAACCCTTCATTCTTACTAAGACTGTTTTTCAGTGTGTTCTAAGCAGCATTTTTATTTTTAATGTTAAATTTATATTTATTTTTAAAGTTTTCATTTCTTCTTGAACCTCTCCCTGCAACTCTCGGACAGGTTTAGTAACATTGATTTTAGCTGCAATCTTAACATTAAATTGAACCTTTTCTTCATTTTATTTTGACATTTCAGAGACCTGCCATACATATGCAATGCGGAAGCCTTACTACATGTTACAGGAGTTCATATGAATTGTCATTATCTACAAGTTTTAGTGGTTTTAGTTTTTGTGGTTTGAAGCTTATGTTTGCGCGTTGCTTGTACAAACAGGTAGCTCTGTTTATTTCATTAGGTTTGCATACATAATATAGACGGTAATAACATAGGGATGGCATCGAGAGAATGTACTGTAGGATATTTTTGTTTTGTGTGCAAGGCCAATTGTTTTATTTGCTAAACTATAAAGACGGTAGTGACGAATATCAATGGACATCAACAAAGCACTTAAAAATCTTTTCCGTTGGTTTTTTGACCTCCAGCAACTCTCCAAGGTTTCACCAGCGAGTCGTGCAAAACTAGAGTAGGATTGCTTATTCCTCATTGCTTTTTCCTTTTCCAGGTCCAAGTCCAACAAAACGTTTCCGTGCAGTTTTTTTTTATTCAGAGATGGGCATTAGTTTTTCTTCAGGTGTTTTCATAACTGTATTGTTTTCAGTTTTTTTCTACTTAAATGCTTTCTTCTTCTTTTCACATTCTCAAGTTTGCTCAAAACAAATAACCAGAAACCCAAGTACAGAGAGGTTTCTTTTTGTATCTGAACTTGCCCGACGAAGAGAACACAAAAAATTGAACAGCTAAAAAATCATTTGGCAGGTCAATCACCGCTGGATATTTTTCTAAAACTTTTTGATGATGAAGCTCAAGATATAGTATTGCGATTTTTTGTAAAGTAGGCTCATGATAAATAATACACACGATTTTATATTTACAAGGGAAAAACTTTTCAGTTTTATTGGCATCCTGTTTTTATTAGGCTATCATACGTTGCCCCAAGCTAATTTGTATTGGTATGTTGAAGAACGCAAAGGAGTCGATATTGTATAGAACTGCATGAGTAAAAACAAATTCAGAAATATTCAGTAAGGTCGATAAAACTGTTACATTTTCTAACTTTGCGGCCTTTTTTACATCTTCTTTTTCTTAAGGTGCTGTCTTCTTATAAAAGGTTAGCAACAACTTCGGCAAATCGTTCACTATCTTTTGCTATTTTTAGTAATAACTGTGAGTTTAGGCCAGTGCAGTCTCTCACATTTCTCAACCATGAGCCTTGTCTCCTGCCAGTTCTCTTCTACCCTCAATCTTGCCCTCCATTATCAGTCTTAGGTATGGTTCAGCAGAAGTTCAAGAGTTGCAGGGAGAGGTTCAAGAAGAAATGAAAACTTTAAAAATAAATATAAATTTAACATTAGAAATAAAAATGCTGCTTACAACACACTGAAAAAGAGTCTTAGTAAGAGTGAAGGGTTACTCCATATAGTCTTCTCTGAAAATTATCCTTGCAAACTAGCTGAAGAAATCCAGACGTATCATTTTGGAGCAAGCTGTGAAGAAGCATTCATTTACGTTGGAGATACCGATAAGCTATTTAATTTTGTTCTATGTATTTCTGCTAGTCCAGATCATGTCCTGCAGCTATTTGGGCACACTTAATCCTGTCTTTACCTTTCTGTCGCAACAATTGCCAAAAATCCAAACAGTTTATTTGTTTTCAGATAGACTCTTCATTCTTTAATAAGGTAGTTAGTTATCTTTAAACTTTGATGCATTGAGTATTCCTTAACTATCTTTGTAGCATAAACGGTTTTTGTATTTAGTCAAAGTAAAACTTCTAACCGAGAAACAAGAACAACGACGAGTGGCATGGACTAAATATGTAGTTATCCTAGACAATGTTCCAGAGAATGACTGGTATAAGGTCATATTCAGCGACTAGTCAAAGTCTGGTGTTTTCGTTGATTACTCTCGCAAAAGAGTGATCGGAGCTAAACATGAAGCATTCCATAGGTACTGCTTAAAACGTACGGTTAGGTTTCCTCAAGGTGCAATAGTTTAGAGCTATATGTCAGCTGGAGGGTTAGAATGATTTCAATCCATAGACGGCACAGTTAATGTTGAAAAGTATCAGAAAATTCTTAACGCTAACTTGTTACCAATCGTTAAAAATCGATCTTGACCGCGATTTA
Organism: Agrypnus murinus; assembly: GCA_929113105.1. Classification (NCBI taxonomy): domain Eukaryota; kingdom Metazoa; phylum Arthropoda; class Insecta; order Coleoptera; family Elateridae; genus Agrypnus; species Agrypnus murinus. The sequence goes on from CAKMYN010000123.1 coordinate 21,347, forward strand.
ATCTTTCAACAAGATGGTGCTTCTTACCACACATCAAAAACGACCAAAAATGGTTTGAAAATCATAATTTCAAAGTTGTTGAATGATCCTCAAGCAGTTCGGATCTTTAGTGTTATTGAATTCGAAATTATCAGCAAGTCGGGCATTATCCAATTTAGATAATTGTAATCCCCAAGTTAGAAGTATGTCAGCCAAAATTTAAGCGGCGAATAAAGCAAAGCGAGATGTTAAATCTTATTGAATTGTATTTATAAACTGCTATCTGAATATTTAGTTGTCAGCGAGTTTTGTTGAATTTTTGAAAATGGTTTTCTGCAGATCTTTTTTTACAGAAGTTAATGAGACCAAAATTCTTTCGGATCTTGTATTATTGCATTTTCAGTTTGAACTAGGTAATTTTCATAAGCAATCTTGATGGAGTCTTTGATTGTTTTACGTAAGTAAGTGAATTCAGTGTGTAGTGATTGAATAATTGCAGAGTTGTTCCTACTTTTCATTTTTTTGCGAATCCTTCCCTTATGTTTAATGTCGGATATGATGTCACGTGAGAACCACGGTGGAAACTTTGAATTTGAAAGTTTACATAATGGTACTGTTGGTACATCAAACACGCTATATATAAATCTATAAAATAATTCAACAGCATCATCAACGTTACTACATTCATAGAGTGGTCGCCAATCTATTAATAACAAGTTACGGTATAATTCCAAAAAATTGGCTTTTTTGAAATTATATCTGTGTGCATTAGACTGTGTAGAAATATTATTATGCTTAATATACTCCAATGTGCATATTACGGAAGGATGATAGGGATCTTCGTTGATAATAGGGACAGGACACCGACAACATTGAGCATTCGAATTTACAAGAATAAGGTCAAGGATACGGTCATTACAATTTAATGTTTGGTTAATCTGAATTAAATAGTGCAAATTCATAAAATTATAAAATTCTCTTTCAATTTCACCGTGCAAATTAACATTCATAAAATTGGGCATATTAAGATCACCTATTGTGTTTGTTATGTTATGTTTTTTATAATTATGTCAACTCTCCCATATCCATTGGTGGTTGGTAAACTTCTAAATGACATATAAACTTGAAATTTAATATAGTTATGTGCAGTGGCGGATTTAAGACTTGAGGGGCCTGAAGCGCTACAAAT
>CAKMYN010000124.1:0-2500 GCA_929113105.1 Agrypnus murinus
AATATATATGTATATATATATATATATGTGTATCGTTAAAACTGTTATTAATTTCTTTGCATTGTTTTAATATGTCCGGTATAATTGGTTATGTTAGGTTAGGTTAGGTTAGGTTAGGTTAGGTTAGGTTAGGTTAGGTTAGGTTAGGTTAGGTTAGGTTAGGTTAGGTTAGGTTAGGTTAGGTTAGGTTAGGTTAGGTTAGTTTAGGTTAGGTTAGGTTAGGTTAGGTTAGGTTAGGTTAGGTTAGGTTAGGTTAGGTTAGGTTAGGTTAGGTTAGGTTAGGTTAGGTTAGGTTAGGTTAGGTTAGGTTAGGTTAGGTTAGGTTAGGTTAGGTTAGGTTAGGTTAGGTTAGGTTAGGTTAGGTTAGGTTAGGTTAGGTTAGGTTAGGTTAGGTTAAGGTTAGGTAGGTTAGGTTAGGTTAGGTTAGGTTAGGTTAGGTTAGGTTAGGTTAGGTTAGGTTAGGTTAGGTTAGGTTAGGTTAGGTTAGGTTAGGTTAGGTTAGGTTAGGTTAGGTTAGGTTAGTTAGGTTAGGTTAGGTTAGGTTAGGTTAGGTTAGGTTAGGTTAGGTTAGGTTAGGTTAGGTTAGGTTAGGTTAGGTTAGGTTAGGTTAGGTTAGGTTAGGTTAGGTTAGGTTAGGTTAGGTTAGGTTAGGTTAGGTTAGGTTAGGTTAGGTTAGGTTAGGTTAGGTTAGGTTAGGTTAGGTTAGGTTAGGTTAGGTTAGGTTAGGTTAGGTTAGGTTAGGTTAGGTTAGGTTAGGTTAGGTTAGGTTAGGTTAGGTTAGGTTAGGTTAGGTTAGGTTAGGTTAGGTTAGGTTAGGTTAGGTTAGGTTAGGTTAGGTTAGGTTAGGTTAGGTTAGGTTAGGTTAGGTTAGGTTAGGTTAGGTTAGGTTAGGTTAGGTTAGGTTAGGTTAGGTTAGGTTAGGTTAGGTTAGGTTAGGTTAGGTTAGGTTAGGTTAGGTTAGGTTAGGTTAGGTTAGGTTAGGTTAGGTTAGGTTAGGTTAGGTTAGGTTAGGTTAGGTTAGGTTAGGTTAGGTTAGGTTAGGTTAGGTTAGGTTAGGTTAGGTTAGGTTAGGTTAGGTTAGGTTAGGTTAGGTTAGGTTAGGTTAGGTTAGGTTAGGTTAGGTTAGGTTAGGTTAGGTTAGGTTAGGTTAGGTTAGGTTAGGTTAGGTTAGGTTAGGTTAGGTTAGGTTAGGTTAGGTTAGGTTAGGTTGGGTTAGGTTCGAGAGTTAGGTTAGGTTACTTTAGGTTTATTTTCCGAGTCCGAAACTTTTTACGAGTTCGATATCTCGTCCCGTTTTTTAATCTCGCCTCCTCGGCGGGAGAACCGAGAAGAGGGGTCGGTAGTAGTCGGATTTTTCGTTCGGAATTCGGTTTATTTTAAGTTACTAAACTAAACTAATCGTGTGCCGATTTATAATTATTTAAATTATATTTTTATAACGGTCGTCTTTTTTAGTAGGTAGCCCTTTACGCGCTGCTTTCTTCGTTTATATTCGTTAATTATACTTGTTTGTTGAGTATTTTTACCCGCCTTGATTTCTTTACGCCCTTCTTGCTTTCTTTACGGTATCTCCTACCGTTAAGTCTACCTTGCTATGATCGTCGTCCTGTAATTCGGTTTCTAGCGATAAACGATTAGCTAACGAGGTGGCTACGAGACGGGTGTCAGTTTTTTATTTTGAATATATATGTATATATATATATATATGTGTATCGTTAAAACTGTTATTAATTTCTTTGCATTGTTTTAATATGTCCGGTATAATTGGTTATGTTAGGTTAGGTTAGGTTAGGTTAGGTTAGGTTAGGTTAGGTTAGGTTAGGTTAGGTTAGGTTAGGTTAGGTTAGGTTAGGTTAGGTTAGGTTAGGTTAGGTTAGGTTGGGTTAGGTTCGAGAGTTAGGTTAGGTTACTTTAGGTTTATTTTCCGAGTCCGAAACTTTTTACGAGTTCGATATCTCGTCCCGTTTTTTAATCTCGCCTCCTCGGCGGGAGAACCGAGAAGAGGGGTCGGTAGTAGTCGGATTTTTCGTTCGGAATTCGGTTTATTTTAAGTTACTAAACTAAACTAATCGTGTGCCGATTTATAATTATTTAAATTATATTTTTATAACGGTCGTCTTTTTTAGTAGGTAGCCCTTTACGCGCTGCTTTCTTCGTTTATATTCGTTAATTATACTTGTTTGTTGAGTATTTTTACCCGCCTTGATTTCTTTACGCCCTTCTTGCTTTCTTTACGGTATCTCCTACCGTTAAGTCTACCTTGCTATGATCGTCGTCCTGTAATTCGGTTTCTAGCGATAAACGATTAGCTAACGAGGTGGCTACGAGACGGGTGTCAGTTTTTTATTTTGAATATATATGTATATATATATATATATATGTGTATCGTTAAAACTGTTATTAATTTCTTTGCATTGTTTTAATATGTCCGGTATAATTGGTTATGTTAGGTTAGGTTAGGTTAGGTTAGGTTAGGTTAGGTTAGGTTAGGTTAGGTTAG
>CAKMYN010000124.1:12500-21935 GCA_929113105.1 Agrypnus murinus
TTCGGAATTCGGTTTATTTTAAGTTACTAAACTAAACTAATCGTGTGCCGATTTATAATTATTTAAATTATATTTTTATAACGGTCGTCTTTTTTAGTAGGTAGCCCTTTACGCGCTGCTTTCTTCGTTTATATTCGTTAATTATACTTGTTTGTTGAGTATTTTTACCCGCCTTGATTTCTTTACGCCCTTCTTGCTTTCTTTACGGTATCTCCTACCGTTAAGTCTACCTTGCTATGATCGTCGTCCTGTAATTCGGTTTCTAGCGATAAACGATTAGCTAACGAGGTGGCTACGAGACGGGTGTCAGTTTTTTATTTTGAATATATATGTATATATATATATATATATATGTGTATCGTTAAAACTGTTATTAATTTCTTTGCATTGTTTTAATATGTCCGGTATAATTGGTTATGTTAGGTTAGGTTTGGTTAGGTTAGGTTAGGTTAGGTTAGGTTAGGTTAGGTTAGGTTAGGTTAGGTTAGGTTAGGTTAGGTTAGGTTAGGTTAGGTTAGGTTAGGTTAGGTTAGGTTAGGTTAGGTTAGGTTAGGTTCGAGAGTTAGGTTAGGTTACTTTAGGTTTATTTTCCGAGTCCGAAACTTTTTACGAGTTCGATATCTCGTCCCGTTTTTTAATCTCGCCTCCTCGGCGGGAGAACCGAGAAGAGGGGTCGGTAGTAGTCGGATTTTTCTTTCGGAATTCGGTTTATTTTAAGTTACTAAACTAAACTAATCGTGTGCCGATTTATAATTATTTAAATTATATTTTTATAACGGTCGTCTTTTTTAGTAGGTAGCCCTTTACGCGCTGCTTTCTTCGTTTATATTCGTTAATTATACTTGTTTGTTGAGTATTTTTACCCGCCTTGATTTCTTTACGCCCTTCTTGCTTTCTTTACGGTATCTCCTACCGTTAAGTCTACCTTGCTATGATCGTCGTCCTGTAATTCGGTTTCTAGCGATAAACGATTAGCTAACGAGGTGGCTACGAGACGGGTGTCAGTTTTTTATTTTGAATATATATGTATATATATATATATATGTGTATCGTTAAAACTGTTATTAATTTCTTTGCATTGTTTTAATATGTCCGGTATAATTGGTTATGTTAGGTTAGGTTAGGTTAGGTTAGGTTAGGTTAGGTTAGGTTAGGTTAGGTTAGGTTAGGTTAGGTTAGGTTAGGTTAGGTTAGGTTAGGTTAGGTTAGGTTAGGTTAGGTTAGGTTAGGTTAGGTTAGGTTAGGTTAGGTTAGGTTAGGTTAGGTTAGGTTAGGTTAGGTTAGGTTAGGTTAGGTTAGGTTAGGTTAGGTTAGGTTAGGTTAGGTTAGGTTAGGTTAGGTTAGGTTAGGTTAGGTTAGGTTAGGTTAGGTTAGGTTAGGTTAGGTTAGGTTAGGTTAGGTTAGGTTAGGTTAGGTTAGGTTAGGTTAGGTTAGGTTAGGTTAGGTTAGGTTAGGTTAGGTTAGGTTAGGTTAGGTTAGGTTAGGTTAGGTTAGGTTAGGTTAGGTTAGGTTAGGTTAGGTTAGGTTAGGTTAGGTTAGGTTAGGTTAGGTTAGGTTAGGTTAGGTTAGGTTAGGTTAGGTTAGGTTAGGTTAGGTTAGGTTAGGTTAGGTTAGGTTAGGTTAGGTTAGGTTAGGTTAGGTTAGGTTAGGTTAGGTTAGGTTAGGTTAGGTTAGGTTAGGTTAGGTTAGGTTAGGTTAGGTTAGGTTAGGTTAGGTTAGGTTAGGTTAGGTTAGGTTAGGTTAGGTTAGGTTAGGTTAGGTTAGGTTAGGTTAGGTTAGGTTAGGTTAGGTTAGGTTAGGTTAGGTTAGGTTAGGTTAGGTTAGGTTAGGTTAGGTTAGGTTAGGTTAGGTTAGGTTAGGTTAGGTTAGGTTAGGTTAGGTTAGGTTAGGTTAGGTTAGGTTAGGTTAGGTTAGGTTAGGTTAGGTTAGGTTAGGTTAGGTTAGGTTAGGTTAGGTTAGGTTAGGTTAGGTTAGGTTAGGTTAGGTTAGGTTAGGTTAGGTTAGGTTAGGTTAGGTTAGGTTAGGTTAGGTTAGGTTAGGTTAGGTTAGGTTAGGTTAGGTTAGGTTAGGTTAGGTTAGGTTAGGTTAGGTTAGGTTAGGTTAGGTTAGGTTAGGTTAGGTTAGGTTAGGTTAGGTTAGGTTAGGTTAGGTTAGGTTAGGTTAGGTTAGGTTAGGTTAGGTTAGGTTAGGTTAGGTTAGGTTAGGTTAGGTTAGGTTAGGTTAGGTTAGGTTAGGTTAGGTTAGGTTAGGTTAGGTTAGGTTAGGTTAGGTTAGGTTAGGTTAGGTTAGGTTAGGTTAGGTTAGGTTAGGTTAGGTTAGGTTAGGTTAGGTTAGGTTAGGTTAGGTTAGGTTAGGTTAGGTTAGGTTAGGTTAGGTTAGGTTAGGTTAGGTTAGGTTAGGTTAGGTTAGGTTAGGTTAGGTTAGGTTAGGTTAGGTTAGGTTAGGTTAGGTTAGGTTAGGTTAGGTTAGGTTAGGTTAGGTTAGGTTAGGTTAGGTTAGGTTAGGTTAGGTTAGGTTAGGTTAGGTTAGGTTAGGTTAGGTTAGGTTAGGTTAGGTTAGGTTAGGTTAGGTTAGGTTAGGTTAGGTTAGGTTAGGTTAGGTTAGGTTAGGTTAGGTTAGGTTAGGTTAGGTTAGGTTAGGTTAGGTTAGGTTAGGTTAGGTTAGGTTAGGTTGGGTTAGGTTCGAGAGTTAGGTTAGGTTACTTTAGGTTTATTTTCCGAGTCCGAAACTTTTTACGAGTTCGATATCTCGTCCCGTTTTTTAATCTCGCCTCCTCGGCGGGAGAACCGAGAAGAGGGGTCGGTAGTAGTCGGATTTTTCGTTCGGAATTCGGTTTATTTTAAGTTACTAAACTAAACTAATCGTGTGCCGATTTATAATTATTTAAATTATATTTTTATAACGGTCGTCTTTTTTAGTAGGTAGCCCTTTACGCGCTGCTTTCTTCGTTTATATTCGTTAATTATACTTGTTTGTTGAGTATTTTTACCCGCCTTGATTTCTTTACGCCCTTCTTGCTTTCTTTACGGTATCTCCTACCGTTAAGTCTACCTTGCTATGATCGTCGTCCTGTAATTCGGTTTCTAGCGATAAACGATTAGCTAACGAGGTGGCTACGAGACGGGTGTCAGTTTTTTATTTTGAATATATATGTATATATATATATATATGTGTATCGTTAAAACTGTTATTAATTTCTTTGCATTGTTTTAATATGTCCGGTATAATTGGTTATGTTAGGTTAGGTTAGGTTAGGTTAGGTTAGGTTAGGTTAGGTTAGGTTAGGTTAGGTTAGGTTAGGTTAGGTTAGGTTAGGTTAGGTTAGGTTAGGTTAGGTTAGGTTGGGTTAGGTTCGAGAGTTAGGTTAGGTTACTTTAGGTTTATTTTCCGAGTCCGAAACTTTTTACGAGTTCGATATCTCGTCCCGTTTTTTAATCTCGCCTCCTCGGCGGGAGAACCGAGAAGAGGGGTCGGTAGTAGTCGGATTTTTCGTTCGGAATTCGGTTTATTTTAAGTTACTAAACTAAACTAATCGTGTGCCGATTTATAATTATTTAAATTATATTTTTATAACGGTCGTCTTTTTTAGTAGGTAGCCCTTTACGCGCTGCTTTCTTCGTTTATATTCGTTAATTATACTTGTTTGTTGAGTATTTTTACCCGCCTTGATTTCTTTACGCCCTTCTTGCTTTCTTTACGGTATCTCCTACCGTTAAGTCTACCTTGCTATGATCGTCGTCCTGTAATTCGGTTTCTAGCGATAAACGATTAGCTAACGAGGTGGCTACGAGACGGGTGTCAGTTTTTTATTTTGAATATATATGTATATATATATATATATATGTGTATCGTTAAAACTGTTATTAATTTCTTTGCATTGTTTTAATATGTCCGGTATAATTGGTTATGTTAGGTTAGGTTAGGTTAGGTTAGGTTAGGTTAGGTTAGGTTAGGTTAGGTTAGGTTAGGTTAGGTTAGGTTAGGTTAGGTTAGGTTAGGTTAGGTTAGGTTAGGTTAGGTTAGGTTAGGTTAGGTTAGGTTAGGTTAGGTTAGGTTAGGTTAGGTTAGGTTAGGTTAGGTTAGGTTAGGTTAGGTTAGGTTAGGTTAGGTTAGGTTAGGTTAGGTTAGGTTAGGTTAGGTTAGGTTAGGTTAGGTTAGGTTAGGTTAGGTTAGGTTAGGTTAGGTTAGGTTAGGTTAGGTTAGGTTAGGTTAGGTTAGGTTAGGTTAGGTTAGGTTAGGTTAGGTTAGGTTAGGTTAGGTTAGGTTAGGTTAGGTTAGGTTAGGTTAGGTTAGGTTAGGTTAGGTTAGGTTAGGTTAGGTTAGGTTAGGTTAGGTTAGGTTAGGTTAGGTTAGGTTAGGTTAGGTTAGGTTAGGTTAGGTTAGGTTAGGTTAGGTTAGGTTAGGTTAGGTTAGGTTAGGTTAGGTTAGGTTAGGTTAGGTTAGGTTAGGTTAGGTTAGGTTAGGTTAGGTTAGGTTAGGTTAGGTTAGGTTAGGTTAGGTTAGGTTAGGTTAGGTTAGGTTAGGTTAGGTTAGGTTAGGTTAGGTTAGGTTAGGTTAGGTTAGGTTAGGTTAGGTTAGGTTAGGTTAGGTTAGGTTAGGTTAGGTTAGGTTAGGTTAGGTTAGGTTAGGTTAGGTTAGGTTAGGTTAGGTTAGGTTAGGTTAGGTTAGGTTAGGTTAGGTTAGGTTAGGTTAGGTTAGGTTAGGTTAGGTTAGGTTAGGTTAGGTTAGGTTAGGTTAGGTTAGGTTAGGTTAGGTTAGGTTAGGTTAGGTTAGGTTAGGTTAGGTTAGGTTAGGTTAGGTTAGGTTAGGTTAGGTTAGGTTAGGTTAGGTTAGGTTAGGTTAGGTTAGGTTAGGTTAGGTTAGGTTAGGTTAGGTTAGGTTAGGTTAGGTTAGGTTAGGTTAGGTTAGGTTAGGTTAGGTTAGGTTAGGTTAGGTTAGGTTAGGTTAGGTTAGGTTAGGTTAGGTTAGGTTAGGTTAGGTTAGGTTAGGTTAGGTTAGGTTAGGTTAGGTTAGGTTAGGTTAGGTTGGGTTAGGTTCGAGAGTTAGGTTAGGTTACTTTAGGTTTATTTTCCGAGTCCGAAACTTTTTACGAGTTCGATATCTCGTCCCGTTTTTTAATCTCGCCTCCTCGGCGGGAGAACCGAGAAGAGGGGTCGGTAGTAGTCGGATTTTTCGTTCGGAATTCGGTTTATTTTAAGTTACTAAACTAAACTAATCGTGTGCCGATTTATAATTATTTAAATTATATTTTTATAACGGTCGTCTTTTTTAGTAGGTAGCCCTTTACGCGCTGCTTTCTTCGTTTATATTCGTTAATTATACTTGTTTGTTGAGTATTTTTACCCGCCTTGATTTCTTTACGCCCTTCTTGCTTTCTTTACGGTATCTCCTACCGTTAAGTCTACCTTGCTATGATCGTCGTCCTGTAATTCGGTTTCTAGCGATAAACGATTAGCTAACGAGGTGGCTACGAGACGGGTGTCAGTTTTTTATTTTGAATATATATGTATATATATATATATATGTGTATCGTTAAAACTGTTATTAATTTCTTTGCATTGTTTTAATATGTCCGGTATAATTGGTTATGTTAGGTTAGGTTAGGTTAGGTTAGGTTAGGTTAGGTTAGGTTAGGTTAGGTTAGGTTAGGTTAGGTTAGGTTAGGTTAGGTTAGGTTAGGTTAGGTTAGGTTAGGTTAGGTTAGGTTAGGTTAGGTTAGGTTAGGTTAGGTTAGGTTGGGTTAGGTTCGAGAGTTAGGTTAGGTTACTTTAGGTTTATTTTCCGAGTCCGAAACTTTTTACGAGTTCGATATCTCGTCCCGTTTTTTAATCTCGCCTCCTCGGCGGGAGAACCGAGAAGAGGGGTCGGTAGTAGTCGGATTTTTCGTTCGGAATTCGGTTTTTTCGTTCGGAATTCGGTTTATTTTAAGTTACTAAACTAAACTAATCGTGTGCCGATTTATAATTATTTAAATTATATTTTTATAACGGTCGTCTTTTTTAGTAGGTAGCCCTTTACGCGCTGCTTTCTTCGTTTATATTCGTTAATTATACTTGTTTGTTGAGTATTTTTACCCGCCTTGATTTCTTTACGCCCTTCTTGCTTTCTTTACGGTATCTCCTACCGTTAAGTCTACCTTGCTATGATCGTCGTCCTGTAATTCGGTTTCTAGCGATAAACGATTAGCTAACGAGGTGGCTACGAGACGGGTGTCAGTTTTTTATTTTGAATATATATGTATATATATATATATATGTGTATCGTTAAAACTGTTATTAATTTCTTTGCATTGTTTTAATATGTCCGGTATAATTGGTTATGTTAGGTTAGGTTAGGTTAGGTTAGGTTAGGTTAGGTTAGGTTAGGTTAGGTTAGGTTAGGTTAGGTTAGGTTAGGTTAGGTTAGGTTAGGTTAGGTTAGGTTAGGTTAGGTTAGGTTAGGTTAGGTTAGGTTAGGTTAGGTTAGGTTGGGTTAGGTTCGAGAGTTAGGTTAGGTTACTTTAGGTTTATTAGGTTTATTTTCCGAGTCCGAAACTTTTTACGAGTTCGATATCTCGTCCCGTTTTTTAATCTCGCCTCCTCGGCGGGAGAACCGAGAAGAGGGGTCGGTAGTAGTCGGATTTTTCGTTCGGAATTCGGTTTATTTTAAGTTACTAAACTAAACTAATCGTGTGCCGATTTATAATTATTTAAATTATATTTTTATAACGGTCGTCTTTTTTAGTAGGTAGCCCTTTACGCGCTGCTTTCTTCGTTTATATTCGTTAATTATACTTGTTTGTTGAGTATTTTTACCCGCCTTGATTTCTTTACGCCCTTCTTGCTTTCTTTACGGTATCTCCTACCGTTAAGTCTACCTTGCTATGATCGTCGTCCTGTAATTCGGTTTCTAGCGATAAACGATTAGCTAACGAGGTGGCTACGAGACGGGTGTCAGTTTTTTATTTTGAATATATATGTATATATATATATATATGTGTATCGTTAAAACTGTTATTAATTTCTTTGCATTGTTTTAATATGTCCGGTATAATTGGTTATGTTAGGTTAGGTTAGGTTAGGTTAGGTTAGGTTAGGTTAGGTTAGGTTAGGTTAGGTTAGGTTAGGTTAGGTTAGGTTAGGTTAGGTTAGGTTGGGTTAGGTTCGAGAGTTAGGTTAGGTTACTTTAGGTTTATTTTCCGAGTCCGAAACTTTTTACGAGTTCGATATCTCGTCCCGTTTTTTAATCTCGCCTCCTCGGCGGGAGAACCGAGAAGAGGGGTCGGTAGTAGTCGGATTTTTCGTTCGGAATTCGGTTTATTTTAAGTTACTAAACTAAACTAATCGTGTGCCGATTTATAATTATTTAAATTATATTTTTATAACGGTCGTCTTTTTTAGTAGGTAGCCCTTTACGCGCTGCTTTCTTCGTTTATATTCGTTAATTATACTTGTTTGTTGAGTATTTTTACCCGCCTTGATTTCTTTACGCCCTTCTTGCTTTCTTTACGGTATCTCCTACCGTTAAGTCTACCTTGCTATGATCGTCGTCCTGTAATTCGGTTTCTAGCGATAAACGATTAGCTAACGAGGTGGCTACGAGACGGGTGTCAGTTTTTTATTTTGAATATATATGTATATATATATATATATATATGTGTATCGTTAAAACTGTTATTAATTTCTTTGCATTGTTTTAATATGTCCGGTATAATTGGTTATGTTAGGTTAGGTTAGGTTAGGTTAGGTTAGGTTAGGTTAGGTTAGGTTAGGTTAGGTTAGGTTAGGTTAGGTTAGGTTAGGTTAGGTTAGGTTAGGTTAGGTTAGGTTAGGTTAGGTTAGGTTAGGTTAGGTTAGGTTGGGTTAGGTTCGAGAGTTAGGTTAGGTTACTTTAGGTTTATTTTCCGAGTCCGAAACTTTTTACGAGTTCGATATCTCGTCCCGTTTTTTAATCTCGCCTCCTCGGCGGGAGAACCGAGAAGAGGGGTCGGTAGTAGTCGGATTTTTCGTTCGGAATTCGGTTTATTTTAAGTTACTAAACTAAACTAATCGTGTGCCGATTTATAATTATTTAAATTATATTTTTATAACGGTCGTCTTTTTTAGTAGGTAGCCCTTTACGCGCTGCTTTCTTCGTTTATATTCGTTAATTATACTTGTTTGTTGAGTATTTTTACCCGCCTTGATTTCTTTACGCCCTTCTTGCTTTCTTTACGGTATCTCCTACCGTTAAGTCTACCTTGCTATGATCGTCGTCCTGTAATTCGGTTTCTAGCGATAAACGATTAGCTAACGAGGTGGCTACGAGACGGGTGTCAGTTTTTTATTTTGAATATATATGTATATATATATATATATGTGTATCGTTAAAACTGTTATTAATTTCTTTGCATTGTTTTAATATGTCCGGTATAATTGGTTATGTTAGGTTAGGTTAGGTTAGGTTAGGTTAGGTTAGGTTAGGTTAGGTTAGGTTAGGTTAGGTTAGGTTAGGTTAGGTTAGGTTAGGTTAGGTTAGGTTGGGTTAGGTTCGAGAGTTAGGTTAGGTTACTTTAGGTTTATTTTCCGAGTCCGAAACTTTTTACGAGTTCGATATCTCGTCCCGTTTTTTAATCTCGCCTCCTCGGCGGGAGAACCGAGAAGAGGGGTCGGTAGTAGTCGGATTTTTCGTTCGGAATTCGGTTTATTTTAAGTTACTAAACTAAACTAATCGTGTGCCGATTTATAATTATTTAAATTATATTTTTATAACGGTCGTCTTTTTTAGTAGGTAGCCCTTTACGCGCTGCTTTCTTCGTTTATATTCGTTAATTATACTTGTTTGTTGAGTATTTTTACCCGCCTTGATTTCTTTACGCCCTTCTTGCTTTCTTTACGGTATCTCCTACCGTTAAGTCTACCTTGCTATGATCGTCGTCCTGTAATTCGGTTTCTAGCGATAAACGATTAGCTAACGAGGTGGCTACGAGACGGGTGTCAGTTTTTTATTTTGAATATATATGTATATATATATATATATGTGTATCGTTAAAACTGTTATTAATTTCTTTGCATTGTTTTAATATGTCCGGTATAATTGGTTATGTTAGGTTAGGTTAGGTTAGGTTAGGTTAGGTTAGGTTAGGTTAGGTTAGGTTAGGTTAGGTTAGGTTAGGTTAGGTTAGGTTAGGTTAGGTTGGGTTAGGTTCGAGAGTTAGGTTAGGTTACTTTAGGTTTATTTTCCGAGTCCGAAACTTTTTACGAGTTCGATATCTCGTCCCGTTTTTTAATCTCGCCTCCTCGGCGGGAGAACCGAGAAGAGGGGTCGGTAGTAGTCGGATTTTTCGTTCGGAATTCGGTTTATTTTAAGTTACTAAACTAAACTAATCGTGTGCCGATTTATAATTATTTAAATTATATTTTTATAACGGTCGTCTTTTTTAGTAGGTAGCCCTTTACGCGCTGCTTTCTTCGTTTA
>CAKMYN010000125.1:0-21375 GCA_929113105.1 Agrypnus murinus
AATTGCTTCTCTTGTCAATGCTAGGCTTGCTCTTCTCAAGATGTTCCTCGTTTGGTTGTTCTTTTTGTGGAACGTCAGCTTCATGGAATTTGGTATTATATTCTCGTCCCGGCAGCGTTCCAGGAATGCGAGGTTGCACAGCAGCTTGTTTCTTTTGGATCGTAGCTTCTCGAACTTCTTGACGTCTCGTAGAATCTCCTCTCCTAAAACCCTCCCGTAAAGGTTATTAATGTTACATTTTAAGTTTCCGCGGATATTATATGATACTTCACTACTTTTCCGGGTTTCACTCCGCGTATTCACTATTCGGCTCCTAGAGGAACCAGACAATGGTTGACGACGTTTCGGCAAGATCACACTTGCCATCTTCAGGTCACTTCTAACTTCCTTCTGCTTCGCGTGGTTACACGATGTAGACTGACGTCTTGCTCTAGCGGTTGGTCTTTATATACGGTTACGGTGTTGCGCATGGTTGCGGTCGGCTGGTTTTTGGCGCGGCTGCGTGTCATTGGTCTCGCTTGATCCGGTGGCTTTCTCTCGCTTTCCCTTTTATCGTTCTGCTGTGCTGGTTTTCGCTTCTTGACGGTGATGCTGGTTATAGCTGGTTTCCAAGCTGATGGTAGTCGCTGTGTATCGTCCCTGGTATTAAGATTGTTCGGACGTTTCTCGATCTCAATGGCTTCTCTTATGGTTCGTCGGGTCTTATGTTGTATATTCGCTAAAACTTTTGTATTTTCGAAATCTATGTTATGAGATGTACCACTTACATGTTGTGCTAGTGAAGACGTTCTCTCATTTTTGTTGACTGCATTTCGGTGTTCTTCTCTTCTTACTTGAATTCTTCTGTTGGTCTTGGGCTTTGATGTAACCTCTTTATTCACGAATGTTCCAGTAAAAGAAGCAGTAGATATGATACAACGGAAATACCAAGTCCCAAATGAAATCATCGAGTTAACAAGACACTGCCTAAACAACACCTACTTCATCTACAAAGATCAACGGTACAAACAAGTGGAAGGAGCACCTATGGGATCACCTTTATCGCCGGTAATAGCGAACCTATTCATGGAAGAATTAGAAGTCCGAGCAATAGAAACGGCAAGTGACAAACCTAAACTATGGCTAAGATATGTAGACGATACTTTTATTATATGGACCCATGGAGAAGAGAAGCTGCAGACCTTCTTACAGCATCTAAACAACATACACCAGAAGATCAAATTCACAATGGAGGTGGAAAAGGACAATCAACTACCTTTCCTAGATGTATCTATAATCAAGAAGGAAGACGGCAGCCTGGGATACACAGTGTACCGAAAATCAACCCACACAAATCGCTACCTGAACGCGCAGTCACATCACCACCCAGCGCAACTACAGTCAGTAGTCAAGACATTAATAACCAGATCACAACGATTGACTGATGACGATAATAAACATCAAGAACTAGAACAGGTGAAGTTGGCGTTAAAACAAAATGGTTTCTCTTCCAGAAATATCAAGAAAGCGTTAACACCAAGGGACCCAAAGCCAAAGGAAGAAGAAACATCGGTATCCAAAGCGCACTTACCGTACATCAAAGGGACCACGGACAAAATAAGTAGAGTGCTGAGAAAACACAACATCGACACCATCTTCAACACCGACAAGAAGATTGGAAACATGCTTCCATCCGCAAAAGCAAAAATACCACTAGAAAGCCAAGGAGTATACGAGATCCCTTGTAAAGACTGCGGGGAATCCTACATAGGGCAGACCAACAGAAGAATTCAAGTAAGAAGAGAAGAACACCGAAATGCAGTCAACAAAAATGAGAGAACGTCTTCACTAGCACAACATGTAAGTGGTACATCTCATAACATAGATTTCGAAAATACAAAAGTTTTAGCGAATATACAACATAAGACCCGACGAACCATAAGAGAAGCCATTGAGATCGAGAAACGTCCGAACAATCTTAATACCAGGGACGATACACAGCGACTACCATCAGCTTGGAAACCAGCTATAACCAGCATCACCGTCAAGAAGCGAAAACCAGCACAGCAGAACGATAAAAGGGAAAGCGAGAGAAAGCCACCGGATCAAGCGAGACCAATGACACGCAGCCGCGCCAAAAACCAGCCGACCGCAACCATGCGCAACACCGTAACCGTATATAAAGACCAACCGCTAGAGCAAGACGTCAGTCTACATCGTGTAACCACGCGAAGCAGAAGGAAGTTAGAAGTGACCTGAAGATGGCAAGTGTGATCTTGCCGAAACGTCGTCAACCATTGTCTGGTTCCTCTAGGAGCCGAATAGTGAATACGCGGAGTGAAACCCGGAAAAGTAGTGAAGTATCATATAATATCCGCGGAAACTTAAAATGTAACATATATATATATATATACATATATATATATATATATATATATATATATATATATATATATATATATATATATATATATATATATATATATATATATTTCATGTGGTCTAAGCTAAAGTAGAGTCATTAATACCGTTATTAAATTTGGTTTTATCTAATAACATTAAGTAATTGTATATAGTACTTAAATTATCCAAATCAGTTTTTTTGTTTAGGCTATCAGTGTCATAATTAATATATATCATTTCTAAGAAAGATCTTTTAGTATAATTAGTTTCAACACTAAGCACTTGTGGATTCTCAAAATCCATTTTATGATTTGTACCAATAACATGGTCAGCCAAAGCACATGAATTGATTTTTCTTTTGCAGTCACTCTTGTGAGAAGTGATACGTCCTTTTAGATTCCTAGAGGTTTGGCCCGTGTAAGATCCAGAACAAGCTAAACATGAAATCCTATAAATTAGGTTAGATTTATCTAAATTTTCAACAGGCGTTTTATCTTTTGTGTAAATGCTAGACAATGTTTTTACATTCCTATTAGCTAATTTAATCGCGGTGTTTTTAAAAATATTAGCTATTTTAGGTGTTAAATGCTCTATATAAGGCAAAGAAGCATATCTTGACACAGGGTCAGGATGCAGATCATTTTGATTAGATTATCACATCCCATCTACAAAAATGCTAGCTTGGACATGTTGAAGGGTATCCTTGCTGAAAACTCTTACCCATCTCATCTAGTAAATAAATTACTTTTCAACACAAATAACCATTTAATACTTAATGAACATTCTGAAAACGCTGACAATAACAATAATAACCACAATCCTACAGATCTTACTCCATCTAATCAAAATGATCTGCATCCTGACCCTGTGCTTATCTATCTTTTTCAACTCCGACAGCCTATAAGGCGCCCGCGACTCCGGCCTTAAATATACAGATACGGACAAACTAGTTATTGCCATTGCTTTATACAGCTTTGTTGATGATGAGCACGTCGAGAGGGGAATTTTTTTTTGTAAATTCTTTATACTTAGAGTGAACAAATTACCGTACCATTTCGCCTCTGAATCTTTAACATGCGCTTTTAACTCCTATTTGTATATTTTATATATGACAACCAGTTGCGTTCGCCTCCAGCGGCGTTGCTATTATTTCGGAGTCGAAAATGTATTATTTGTATCTCTTAGATATTATAACCATATTACTAAAACACGCACGGTTCTTCTGTCCTTGTTGTTTAACAGCTTCGCTGAGTACCTCTGTTATAAATAGTATTATTTGCATTGTTGTCTATAAGTCGTCTGCTTACTAATGATAATATTTAATTTAATAGAGATATGCCATATTTTAGAAGGACGGTTGATTATATTTGTATCGTTGGCGTGTAATATTATATCATTTTCTCACGTAATTTCATGTATTTAGAGTTAAATGAATTGGTTAAAAGACTTAATCTGATTAATTTAATTTAAAAAGCTTAAGTTTTTGTTAGAAGTTAACTTTTTATTTATTCAGTTAGGGAAGTACATTTATTTATTCTTCAAAAATGACTACTTTAAGCATAAAGGACTAATTTTCCATTAATTTAAAATATTTAATTTAGCAAGTGCAGCATACAAGGTGTAAAATCGCTTCACGCACGATACAGTTTTATGTGCATTTTATTTCAAACCCTAATACTATCTCCCCTAATTATTTTACAGTAAAAATATTCGGGAGTGTTATAAAGAAAAGAAATATATATGAATCGAATGATACCTTTGGTTACTGCAAAAATAGCTAAGCCTTGGAAACATTGGAACGATCAGAAATCAATTATACCTTGAAAATATTAGAATGTTGAATGGATTACATTTGTAGAAGAGTAAAGAAAATAGAACTTCCGTTTCTGCAAAACATAGCTATGCTTTGGAAATATTGCAACGATCAGAAATCAATTATACCTTGACAATCCAACTCGAAAATTTTTAACCAATCAAATTACAGAATTTTTCAAATTGGGACCAATGAAATTAGTTTTATAGTGAAAAAACCACTAGTGGTTTTTTCTTAGTGAAAAAAATTTATGTCAAATTTAATTAAATTAATATTAACTACACACGCTAAATAAAAATTTGCTCGATGGATTGCCAAGCCGAATTCAACTCGTGGTCTAATTTTTTCTTGCAAAATTTATCGTTTAAGACATTCGTAGCTTTTGCTTTTGGAAAATTACACTCGTCTCCTGCGTCGACTCGTGTAGTTTTCGTTGCGAAAGCTATCTGAAATGACAAATTTTGTCGGAAAAAATTAGACCACTTGTTATATTATTAATGAAAATATTAGAATGATAGACGAAACATTTGCGCCATAGTCAAGATTATTTTGACAATCCAACTCGAAAATTTTTAACCAATTAAATTACAGAATTTTTCAAATTAGGACAAATGAAATTAGTTTATAGTGAAAAAACCAGTAGTGGTTTTTTCTCAGTGAAAAAATGTATGTCAAAATGAAATGTCAAATTTGCTCGATGGATTGTCAAGCCGAATTCAAATCGTGATCTAATTTTTTTTTGCAAAATTTGTCATTTAAGACATTCGTAGCTTTGCTTTTATAAAATTACAGTCGTCTCCTTCGTCGAATCGTGTAGTTTTAGTTGCAAAAGATACTCATTTCTGAAATGACAAATTTTATCGGAAAAAATTAGACCACTTGTTAAATTATATATGAAAAATTGAATTCGTTCGTGTTTTGCAGTATTTTTGGATGTGAGATAGGACAAAATGTAACTCATATCGGATACAGTGCAAATTATTTAACCTTTGTTATAATAAAACAATCGTATTTGTTGTTAGAACATTGTGAAACCAAGTAACGCAATTTCCTTTTATAAGAACCGTATTAGGACATCTTATCCGGACCTTACGAGGACTGAGGTTGTCTCTTTGGGGCCTTCGTGGGGGCCTCATCGGGCTTTCTTAAGTTATTTAATTGTAAAATTAGCTCAGATTGCCCCTTTTGAAATTTACAACGATCTTAAGTGGTTCCCCTATGTAGTTTAATCCAGAAAAAAACTGTAGCTATCCCGATCGGGTCTTCATGAGGTCTTAATCAAGCTTCCCTAAGTAACTTATCCTTGAAATAAATTGGGGCTGACGTAATCGAGTACTCATAGGAACTTGATCGGGCTTTCCTAATTAGGGCTATCCCCAAATACACCTTATGAGATTTCTAGACTAAGTCGGGTAAATTTCCAATGTCGAGTTGTTTTGAAAATAAAAATCTTTTATGTTTCACATATTATTCTTTGTTTATACCTGTGATACGAACTATATAAACAACTGTATAACAACCAGGGCATTATAAACGAGCGTTATAGTCTATAGCGCCCGCTCGTTGTATCGTATACTTTGCAATCGGGTCCGGCGTTCTATTCATAGTAATTTGTTTGTAATAGTCAATGTTTGCGTACGAGTGTGTTGTAACACAACAAATAACGAGTATTTGCAACGTAGTTTCTGGGCGCGTGATCCGCGAATTCTTTTGTGCCGAATTCTGCAGAAATTTCTTAAATAAAATTAACTTGTTCTTTAGATGACATGAGTGCTATACAGACTTTTTTTGTTTTCATGTTGGTAACAACAAAACATTTGAATTTAAATTGTCATATCTCTGTTTGACTTTTGTAGATTTAGTAAAAGTTGTTACCATCCGACAAACAAAAAAAATCCCTAGCTTTATAAATTACTAGGAGTCTAGCTCCTACGCTTAGCTAGTAGATTTAGTGCTAGAACAGGGTTGGTTCCGACCTCCCCTTGATTGTACTTGTTTTGGAGGACATATACGTCTTCACAATATGTATCAATATGTCAACATGTGTGTTAACCTTTTGTACCGTCTTTATTGTCTTTAGTATATAGTTGTTTTTTACAACTTGTGTTTAATTTCTCTCTACCTCTGACTACGTCCTCCAGTCACGAAAACCCCACGTGACAATCTCCTAAATTAAACAAAATATCGATTTCAGCAAAAACACGTCAATTTATTTTTCGATGGGGACATTTAAATACAGAATTGTCAAAATTTTGCATCTCACACCCTTATCCCCACTCCACCAACTTTTTGACCCCCCCCCCCATTGTGACAGATCATTTTAAAGGGAATGAAAAAGGCGAGGGGTCTCTCACTCCCAGAAATTATGTACACCTATTGCCACTTTACGGCAATAACTGTCTTTATTCCCGTATTCTCACTTGTTATTCCCGTATTGCCGTTTTTATTCCTTTATTCTTGTCTGTATTGCTGTATTCCCGTCTCGATTTCCGTATTGCCGTATTTATTTTCGTATTGCCGTATTTATTTCTGTATTGCTGCATTAATTCTCCTATTGCCGTGTTTATTTACGTATTCCATGCATGATTTTAGCAGTGGGTGTATTTGAATGAAATGTGTTTATTATTGGTTTTTTTGATAATTTTACAAAAGGTCGTAGCTCCACTAAGAAAAATGTAAACAAAATTCCTCACAAATAAAAAATGATCTGTAAAAAAGTAGTTTTTTATTCAATCATAATATATGTACATCACATTTTTAAGTGCTGTTAAAGTAAGTGCGAACCGAATACGTGAAACGAAGAACATATATATCAGATAGATCGACTCTAAGAAATACAAAAAAAGACACATTGAGATAAATAACAAAAATTTATTTGAAAAGTGAGAATCCCAATGCACGGCAGTAAATAAAATTCAAAAAGAATTCCAGAACTCCAGTAAAATTTACAGGACTATAAAATATAAATTCCGAATCTACTTTCTGAATGTCGTTTTCCTTGGGCTGTATGAAGTTTTCCAAATCTTCTTTCTAGAATTTTTCTTTATCAATATCCAAAATTCGTCCAATGTACCATCGGGTGTCGTAAAACATTACATAATATTTTTCTAATTTCAGCTTTATCTTTCATTATTTTTCTTGCATGTTTCCTTCCTCTAAGTCTGATTTTTCTGATTCAAAAAATTCTGATTCTGATGAAACTGAAATTACTTCAAGAGATTCGCTTGATTTCGGTGTAAGTGAACAATCGGTCTCGAGCGTATAGAAATGCATCGGTTACAAATAACTCTTTTAAAAATATAAATAATTAAAAACTCGCAAAACTAAAAATACCTGGAAAATCTACATCATAAAACGTTTAACTTGGAATTGCGCAGATGGTCCCAGTAGAACTCTCAAACGAAGCGTAACAAAAATAAGCCTTGTGTTTTAAATAGGTATAAAGTATTTTAAATTCATGGTATAAAAATCTAAAGAAAATAGAATGTCAAAGCGGTCTTGGAAAACTCGTAAAGGAGAGCTATGGCGGCATGCAAGGGTTTGTTTATACATCAGATCAATTCGAATATTAAACACTCGATGATGGATGATGAAAGACTAGACTGCAAGGGCTGCAGCCACCGACATGCCCTAGCTATTCCTAGCATTTGTAATTAATTTATTGTAGCACTTTTAAATACTGCCCGCGTTTAAATACAGAAATTATGAGAATCTAGAGATCTTGTTTAACAAATTTCTTGAACACGTTTATTAGTATTTCAAAAACGTGAATGATGAAAAATATGTGTTTGAAATTGGCAGTCAAATATTTCGTTACTGTACATTTTTATGCAAGTTGAAACTGTTACTTCAAACCAAAATTGTTTAGTTACAAGAATTATTAATAAACAAGTAGATGTTTATAGCATTTTGTTGCAAATACTATTTTATACATACGTTTATTGCAGTTTTTATAGTTATGTTCGTAGTGAACTAACCTAAAAATTAAATATTGTCGTTTTAAATTTTCTATAACTTCACAATTTCAGAAAATAATTATTCTTATTCTCTTATCATTCATGTGGTAATCTTAGTACTATTTTATCTATTTTGAATTGATTTTTGTTTACTATTATAACCACTAAAATATAAAATTACAACTGCTAGAAACAGCTACAGCGCATATAGGCGACTTCAACACCTAGATGCTAGTGATAGAAATGGTTTGTCTATTAAGCGCAATTCCAAAGGTTTACACGCTGGGAACTAACAAGAGGGCGCTGCAAGTGGATGGCTTTTCTCGAAATAATTTTTTTAATTTTTGGATTTAAAAATTAAAAAATATAAAAAATACTAATGCACACAGTGGAAGCTTCACTGTAAAATAAGAATCACGTAAATTGGCCCAGTAGAACTCTCAAACGAACTGGAACAAAAAACAGCCTTGTGTTTTAAATCGACTGCAGTCCTTACAGTCTAGCCATAGCCATCATTGAGTGTTTAATATTCGTATTGTTCTGATGTATAGACAAACCCTTGCATGCCGCCATAGTTCTCCTATACGAGTTCTACAAGACCGATTTGCTAATTGTTTTTCATAAACTTTGACACGAAAATAATAATAAGAGTTGAAAGATTAATTATTATTTTCGTGAAAGTTATCACATTTGGTCCTCCAAATTTCAAAAAATACTAATTTTAAATACCACATATGGGGTATTGCTGAACTCAAAAAAATATATACTTTTCATTTCTAGCAAGAAAATAAGGGGGTTCCATTTAAAATCATCGGCCGTGATACAGTAGCAAACTAACAAATTAAAATTGATGTTCATAAAATTCGCAGGAAAGAAAATAAAATTCACGTGGTAATACAGAAAATATGAATTTTATTCCATACTTTATTTACACACTGTATAGTATAAAGAAATCCTTTATTCAATTAGCCTTTTAAGGGTAAGTGTCATATCACGATTCTTAGAAACGGTGAATGATTTTCAATGTTCAAACAAAAAACAATTACTTGCCGTCATTATTTTTCCGCGCACACTACAACATATACTCACTTCTTCAGAAGACCACCTAGATTTTTAAACGCGTTTGAGATAAAACGCGTAATGGAAATCGAGAAGAATGGAGCGTGTTATTCCTATTGCCGAGTTTATTTCTCAGTATTGCCACGTATTCCCCATTTATTGCAGCGTATTTTCTATTTATTGTCGCTTATTCCTGCGTATTCCCGTTTATTTCTGATTATTGCCTCTTATTCCTTTGTATTCCCGTTTATTTCCCATATTGCCCAATATTGCTCATTATTTCCGACTCATAGCAATTTATTCCCGAGAAACTGTACACCTATTGCCGAGAGTGAGAAGGAAAAAGGAATCTTTGGAGCAAAATAATTGAAATCGGCCCATGGATTGCTGAGATACAGAGATAAGTCTTTTAACAACCCATTTTCAATATGATTTAAATTATTTCACATACAAACGTCTCACACGTTTCACATACCGACTGGTGCCAAATTGTGGCAGTTCAGTCATTTACTTACAGACAACTCAAGTATATTATTTTAAAAACTGATCTTGTTATTGAGATACCATCTTTTAGAGCCCCATCCTTCTGAAAATGTAACTGATCATCATTGACCATCATGTTTCCTCATGTTCCATTCATGTTTCATGTTCATGAAGTTGATTTTTTAATTCTTCAGTTATCAGTTATTAGTGGATCCTTTTTTAAACAAAGTAGGTCAATAATGACATTACCTAGAATTCCCTAGAGATCCCCCAGCTCGAAAGTCCATTGGGAACCTTTGAGAGTTATTGGAGAGACGAATTCGATAACACTACATAACATTCTAAGCTGCTATAAAAGAAGTGTTGGATGAAGAATGGAATAAAATCACAGCCGGAGAAAACCTAAATTAGTTTTAAATATAAAAAAACGTTAGAAGTAATTAAACAAAAAGGATATTCTACAAAATCCTGAAATTAATTTTTATACTTTCTTTCAACATTTATTTAGCATAATTTTCTACTCAGACTCAGACTTTTTTGTTATTTATAAGTTTAGTTAGGTTTTGTTTTAGTTTTTTTTAATATATAATAATTAATGTTTTAGTACCTCTAGAGTCATTCGTGAAATAATTTTCAATATTATTATAATTTCATTGATTATAAATTATCTGAATCTCTTGCAAGTGCAACTGATATACAAGAATTTTTTCGAGTTGTTATTGTACCAAAGTAGATTTACTAAATTACAATGGAGAAGATGGTTATATGTTTATGTAATGAGCAAAACGTGTTATTCCAATTATTAACGTTTTTAATAATAAATATTTCACTTTTTTCTCAAGTTGCTTTTGATTAAAAATGTTAAATTTCGAATATAAATATGAAATCTTTAGTCAAAAATGTAATTATTCCCTAAAACCATTTCTCACAATTAAAATGTTATTATGGACAAAACGATGGGGGCCTCGAATATGGTAAATCGGTGCCTGGATATTATACAATAAATTATTAAAGAAACGTTTTAGTATGATCAGCCTTCATACATTGTTTCTGCTAATATGATTAATTGATTAATATGAACAAAAAACGCAAGTTAAATGCTCGGAGACATGTATACTTAAATAAATACTTATCGTACTCTGTCAACTCCTATTAGTATATATTGTATGTAGTTATCAGTTGTGTATGCCTCCAATGACGTTGTCTTCTCATAAGAGTCCATAAGGAATGATGCGTATACCATATGTATGTATGTAAGTAGATGGATTGAGTGAAACCAAATAATTAATAACATCTTAAATAGTAAATATTGTGTTACTTTATTTATTCATTGTAGTTTTAATTGAAAGATACCATTAGATTTCTATAATAGCTTAATTTTTTCACAACGAAATTTTGTTATTTTTTATTACATATAATGTGGGTTATTTACAAATTAAAGGTTTGTCAGTAAAAACATTCATTCTTAATCTTTGGAAGTGATAATGGTTTATGAAACAGCGTTTTATTAAGACAGTATGCCCCCAACAATGGCAATTTTTATCGTTAGAAAATAATATAATTATGATAATTATAAATAATAAAAATAATTAAAAAGACGTAGAAAGTTAAATTATTCACATAATAGCATTTTATTGGATACAACAATCGTTGATTCGGCGATGGTCAGTAATAATAAGGTGATACGTACTGCTGAGTTTGTATTGTTCTTCTTAAAATTATGAAGTCATCGTAAAATACTGCGCCTCTCTAGTTTTGACAGTATCACTTTACAAACTGTTGCTAAAACAAACAATTTGTGACAAAGCATTCTCAAATCGTGCTAAAATGTTTATGATTGTTTGGATTTAATCATAAAATGCAGAAGAAAACGTCTAATATAGCCTAATTACGCTTACAATTTTAATAGACATAAATATTAAACTTTATTTCATAACGAACAAAACTTTTCTGACAATGAGGTATTAAAAATGCATTATCTTATCTCTCCAAGACTATTTAAAAAAATATTATTTACTCAGCGAATTATTTATAATACAATCTTGAAAAGAAATTGAAAAATTTAATAAAATATCCACATTGCATATTAATCGTTAATTTTAATATGAAAACAATGGTCACTCAAAGTCGATACAACAAATTAATTTTTAATTATTAATATGTATTTCATATCGATAAACGAACTGTTATAAATCTAATAAAATGTTATTGTTCAATGGAAACCGTGAGAAAGTGGTGATTTCTTCCATCAGGAGAAAAACGTAAAGAATGTTTCTCTTTACTTTTAGTTAGTTAATAGAATGTAAACCAGGAATTAATTAAGAAAGTTAACCTCCAATAAAATAATTGCGGACAACTAATTTTGGCAAAATAAGGCAGAACATTTCTTTACACTTCCAAAGGGTATGGGATAAGATACACATTACCCACGGAAACAAGAAAAATGGAAATTTTGCTGGTTTCTCGGAAAACGTCAACTTTCAATTCTCTATAATTATGACAACTGAAAACTCTTACTTTCAAATGAAAAACATATCGTATTTACAAAATAATTCTATACAATATTGAATGCGTTAAATAATAAAATTAACCAACTAAACGAACAGAACTACTTTTAAATGCAGCATTTTTAAATGCTTTATGTTGATAGTTCACAATTTAAATAATTCAGAAAAAATTGTACGTACTACTTACTTAGGCAATTTGAAGCAAATTTGTTAATTAACTACCATAAGATGCATAAGATTAGCATATCAAAATTTAATATCAGAATTTAAATGTATCAACTGGAAACCCAAAAATATTAGAACACAACAAACCGAGTAGTATGCGCGCAAATGTTAAATCAAACGATATTCAATGAGGCCTCTAATAAATCGAATTCTTCTAATTCATCAACACTACAAAGACGTAGCTCACTTTTTTCTGAAGTCTCATACTTGTACAAGTATTTAGATGACATACGAGTCAAGTGCTTTTCTTCAATGGCCATGGTCAATGCAGTTTCGTTCTTAGCTTTCAATGCTGACTTAACAACGCATATTGCATTGACCGTTGAAGGATCAAGTCTGTTGCGTTTTTTGGTGACAATGTCAGTTAACATGGAAAACACTCTTTCTGCATCGGCATTTGAGTTAGGAAAAGATCTTAAGGTGTTAACAAATTTCAACAAATTAGGATACCTGGGCACTTCGTTTGGTTCATTTTGCGAAAGAACACTTTTCCAAAAGTTATCAAATTTTAAATTAATAAGTGTTGCTTTCTGTTTTTCTGAAAAATCTAAAGGTAACGAAGACCATTCTTTTTTCAGACCATCAATGTCGAGATTACCAATCTTTGTTGCTACAAATTCAATGCTATCGAGGGAAAGAGTCCTGTTTGACGAAGATAGAGCCGTAGTTGGTTGAAGGGCACTCAACTTAGCATGAAACTCGTCATCGAAAGGTAACCTTTTACAAATACCCTCTGCGGCAGCAATACAAAAGTTGAGACAGTTTTTTCTAATGATTTCAACGATCTCAGATTGAGTTCCCAAGTTGTTTAAATACAAATTGCATTTTGGCCCACAATCAATTTCATAAAGAGGTAAGTGGTTTTCGTGTGAAGAAAAGCACACCTTCCGAATCGAAGTTATGTCCTTAGAAAGGTCTGGCTTTAAGAAATGTCTCAGCACCCCTTGTAACAATTTAGCCGATTCCATTTGAAGTGCATGAATTCGTGTTTCTTCGCTTTGAAATTGCAGATTACATCTATCGAACTGCTCCAAAACATAGTCGAGAAAGTAAAGATAGGCTTTCATGTCTGGTTTTTGCATCATAGATAGCAGATGTTTACTCGATTTCGTTTTATCATTCTGAATATTTTCTAACAGGAAATGGAGCAACGCATCCCATTTTTCCAATATTCGTTCTATGCAAGCACGACGAGATAACCACCGCGTTTCACATAGTCTAACAATCATGCGATGAGATTCCGAGAAGCACTCTTGAAATTCTTGAAGTCCGTTTGCTGCTGGTGTTAAAAAAACTCGCGATTTTTCGAATGAGTTTTTCGCATTCGTCCGGAATCGCATCACAAGCGCCGTTAGCAATTAATGCACAAGAATGGCAAGGACAAGGCATAGTAATCAATCGCGGACATTTTTCTCGTAGCAACCTACTGAACGCCGACCTCATGACGCTTGCATTATCGCACGCCAAAGCAACAATGTTAAGCATGGGAATTTGGAGTTTGTTCATCTCATTCCTCAACGCTGCAAACACAGTGTTCGTTGCGTTGAGATTGATTAATTTCACTAATTTCGTTTTGACATCTAAAGACTGAGGATCAATGTATCGGACAAGAAAAGTCATCCATTTTTTAAGAGTTAAATCTGACGATTCATCTATAAAAATGGAGAATGACGCGTTTTGCAAAATGCTAACAACACGATCAGTCGCAACGGGGCTCAAGACGTTCGTTATGATGGCTTTGGTTTTATTTCGGCCCATTTTCATACTTTGCACAACGTTGGAATCTTGATCGACTTTCTGAAAAAATCGAGGAATTGTTCAGCAACTTGAAGAGGAATGTTATGTTGAGCAATTAAAGCTGCGTATCGAATCTCAGCGATATGTACCTTATCGTCGAACGAAAATGATGAATCTTCGCCCGATAAATTATTTGGAAAATGTTCAACTGCAATACCTTGTTTTTTACATTCAGCTAAGTGAGTTACAGAGATGGCATGGCGTTCTAATTTGGAAATTCCACAACTTAATGATATGCCACAAACAGCACATTTACACGAATAGGGATCTTCTGCAACCTCTCGAAGCCAAAACTGAAACCTATTATCGCTCAACCATTTTTTAAGAAATTTTTGTTTATACGAATCTTTAGCCGGTGTACTGACCGCCGAATCGCCACTTTTCGCATGGAATTTAGCGTGACTGGTCACATGACCACTACCACAAGAAAATTCTTTGTTGCATATAATACACTTAAACCGATATATATTGCCCTCGACTTCGCGAATCCATGATTTCGACTGCTCGTCAGTAAGCCACTTTTGCACAAAAGATTGTTGTTTGCGTTTTTTCTTAGGAATTTCACACAAAGAATCGCCCATTCTAGCGATAATAATAATTCTAGACTAATATTGACCTTTTCTTTAATAGAAAATGTATACTAATATACATATATGTGTACCATAAAGAATATACACTGTGGTTATCTCGTCGTGCTTGCATAGAACGAATATTGGAAAATTGGGATGCGTAGCTCCATTTCCTGTTAGAAAATATTCAGAATGATAAAAAGAAATCGGGTGAACATCTGCTATCTATGATGCAAAAACCAGACATGAAAGCCTATCTTTACTTTCTCGACTATGTTTTGGAGCAGTTCGATAGATGTAATCTGCAATTTCAAAGCGAAGAAACACGAATTCATGCACTTCAAATGGAATCGGCTAAATTGTTACAAGGGGTGCTGAGACATTTCTTAAAGCCAGACCTTTCTAAGGACATAACTTCGATTCGGAAGGTGTGCTTTTTTTCACATGAAAACCACTTACCTCTTTATGAAATTGATTGTGGGCCAAAATGCAATTTGTATTTAAACAACTTGGGAACTCAATCTGAGATCGTTGAAATCATTAGAAAAAACTGTCTCAACTTTTGTATTGCTGCCGCAGAGGGTATTTGTAAAAGGTTACCTTTCGATGACGAGTTTTATGCTAAGTTGAGTGCCCTTCAACCAACTACGGCACTATCTTCGTCAAACAGGACTCTTTCCCTCGAAAGCATTGAATTTGTAGCAACAAAGATTGGTAATCTCGACATTGATGGTCTGAAAAAAGAATGGTCTTCGTTACCTTTAGATTTTTCAGAAAAAGAGAAAGCAACACTTATTAATTTAAAATTTGATAACTTTTGGAAAAGTGTTCTTTCGCAAAATGAACCAAACGAAGTGCCCAGGTATCCTAATTTGTTGAAATTTGTTAACACCGTAAGATCTTTTCCTAACTCAAATGCCGATGCAGAAAGAGTGTTTTCCATGTTAACTGACATTGTCACCAAAAAACGCAACAGACTTGATCCTTCAACGGTCAATGCAATATGCGTTGTGAAGTCAGCATTGAAAGCTAAGAACGAAACTGCATTGACCATGGCCATTGAAGAAAAGCACTTGACTCGTATGACATCTAAATACTTGTACAAGTATGAGACTTCAGAAAAAAGTGAGCTACGTCTTTGTAGTGTTGATGAATTAGAAGAATTCGATTTATTAGAGGCCTCATTGAATATCGTTTGATTTAACATTTGCGCGCATACTACTCGGTTTGTTGTGTTCTAATATTTTTGGGTTTCCAGTTGATACATTTAAATTCTGATATTAAATTTTGATATGCTAATCTTATGCATCTTATGGTAGTTAATTAACAAATTTGCTTCAAATTGCCTAAGTAAGTAGTACGTACAATTTTTTCTGAATTATTTAAATTGTGAACTATCAACATAAAGCATTTAAAAATGCTGCATTTAAAAGTAGTTCTGTTCGTTTAGTTGGTTAATTTTATTATTTAACGCATTCAATATTGTATAGAATTATTTTGTAAATACGATATGTTTTTCATTTGAAAGTAAGAGTTTTCAGTTGTCATAATTATAGAGAATTGAAAGTTGACGTTTTCCGAGAAACCAGCAAAATTTCCATTTTTCTTGTTTCCGTGGGTAATGTGTATCTTATCCCATACCCTTTGGAAGTGTAAAGAAATGTTCTGCCTTATTTTGCCAAAATTAGTTGTCCGCAATTATTTTATTGGAGGTTAACTTTCTTAATTAATTCCTGGTTTACATTCTATTAACTAACTAAAAGTAAAGAGAAACATTCTTTACGTTTTTCTCCTGATGGAAGAAATCACCACTTTCTCACGGTTTCCATTGAACAATAACATTTTATTAGATTTATAACAGTTCGTTTATCGATATGAAATACATATTAATAATTAAAAATTAATTTGTTGTATCGACTTTGAGTGACCATTGTTTTCATATTAAAATTAACGATTAATATGCAATGTGGATATTTTATTAAATTTTTCAATTTCTTTTCAAGATTGTATTATAAATAATTCGCTGAGTAAATAATATTTTTTAAAATAGTCTTGGAGAGATAAGATAATGCATGTACTTCAACGAACGCTGTCGCCGTCGGTCGAGTGCGGCCGACGATAGCCCGCCGGGTGGGCATGGTAGGAGCTACGGCTCGTAAGGGGAAACAGCAACAGCGGCTTGATTCTGACATCACTGGTGTATACAATAGAACAACTTCTTGAAGATGCACATAGGTAGGTTTCGCCTCTACGCTGTGTTGCCGCTAATATGAACAAAAAATGCATGTTAAATGTAGGGAGGTGTATAATGCTGTAACTTAAGTTAAGACGTATCTCGTATACAGCGAAGGCGCCGCCTAGAGTATAACACGATGTACTAAAATGTATCTATGACTGGGTGAATAGGTATTTTTCGACTCCGACCTAAAATTTGGGAAACGGCATAATACATGATTTCCAACATTTTAAACTACATATACACGGGGATTCGTTTTCGCCTCCGTTTTTTCCACTTCGCCTCCAAAATCGGAGGCGATCGCTATGAACAGACATATATTCGGAGGCGTATCAGTGCTTTCTGCATGTATATATATATATATATATATATATATATATATATATATATATATATATATATATATATATATATATATATATATATATATATATATATATATATGTATATATATATAGGAAATTTGGTTAATTGGGGTTGAAGTCAATTATATTATGGCCAAGGTATAAAGTAAACTCTTGGTTAATAGCTTAGCTTTCGCAAATCATTTATTTGCTTCATCAGAGCCTAAAAAGGTATAAAAAGTATAGGTAACAATTATAAAAACAAGTAAATGTAAATAAACTTACAATTAACATGAGATTGAAAGATAATTAAAAACTGACAAACATATTTTTAATAGAAAACACGTTATTTTCATTGGAATTAAATTTAATTCAAGTTTTTATTTAATTTTATAGTAAATAACATTCAGACAAAGGATGTAAAAATTTGTTCTAAAAAAGAATTTAAGTTGATAAAGACCAACCATGCGTGATACAACAATGTCATTTTTTATGTTAGGTTAAGACAAGGATAGTAATATACTAAATGTATTTGATCAAGAGAGATGTATAAAAAGAATAAAAAGACAGCTTTCAGCGTAATTTGCGAGGATTGGCGAGGATTTAATAACGGTATTATTATTAAATCCTCGCCAATCCTCGCAAATTACGTGCTGGATGATTTGATTAGAGATAGACTCAGGCTGATCCCCTTTAATATTCCTTTCATAAAGCGTTATGTAGATGATTTAATCCTCTCAGTCCCTGATGATAGAGTTCAAGAAACTCTTGACATCTTTAATGAATATGATGTCCATCTGCAATTCACATCTGAAATAGAGGTGAACTGTAGTATTAACTTTTTGGACATGAGCCTCATACGCTCAGAAGAGAATAAAATACGTACCAAATGGTATCGTAAACCAATCTCAAGTAATCGTTTCATCAATTGCTTTTCTTACCATCCCCAAAAACAGAAGATTAATCTCGTCTTAGCGCTCAAAAATAGAGCGATTAGATTATCACATCCCATCTACAAAAATGCTAGCTT
The DNA here is from genome assembly GCA_929113105.1 of Agrypnus murinus. Classification (NCBI taxonomy): domain Eukaryota; kingdom Metazoa; phylum Arthropoda; class Insecta; order Coleoptera; family Elateridae; genus Agrypnus; species Agrypnus murinus. The sequence goes on from CAKMYN010000125.1 coordinate 18,402, forward strand.
GGACATGTTGAAGGGTATCTTTGCTGAAAACTCTTACCCATCTCATCTAGTAAACAAATTACTTTTCAACACAAATAACCATTTAATACTTAATGAACATTCTGAAAACGCTGACAATAACAATAATAACCACAATCCTACAGATCTTACTCCATCTAATCAAAATGATCTGCATACTGACCCTGTGTCAAGATATGCTTCTTTGCCTTATATAGAACATTTAACACCTAAAATAGCTAATATTTTTAAAAACACCGCGATTAAATTAGCTAATAGGAATGTAAAAACATTGTCTAGCATTTACACAAAAAATAAAACGCCTGTTGAAAATTTAGATAAATCTAACCTAATTTATAGGATTTCATGTTTAGATTGTTCTGGATCTTACACGGGCCAAACCTCTAGGAATCTAAAAGGACGTATCACTTCTCACAAGAGTGACTGCAAAAGAAAAATCAATTCATGTGCTTTGGCTGATCATGTTATTGGTACAAATCATAAAATGGATTTTGAGAATCCACAAGTGCTTAGTGTTGAAACTAATTATACTAAAAGATCTTTCTTAGAAATGATATATATTAATTATGACACTGATAGCCTAAACAAAAAACTGATTTGGATAATTTAAGTACTATATACAATTACTTAATGTTCTTAGATAAAACCAAATTTAATAACGGTATTAATGACTCTACTTTAGCTTAGACCACATGAAATGTATTCTGTGTATATAATAAATTTAAATTTACCACTCTTTTACACTTGCAAATATTTCTGAAAGCTGTCTTTTTATTCTTTTTATACATCTCTCTTGATCAAATACATTTAGTATATTACTATCCTTGTCTTAACCTAACATAAAAAATGACATTGTTGTATCACGCATGTCTGGTCTTTATCAACTTAAATTCTTTTCTAGAACAAATTTTTACATCCTTTGTCTGAATGTTATTTACTATAAAATTAAATAAAAACTTGAATTAAATTTAATTCCAATGAAAATAACGTGTTTTCTATTAAAAATATGTTTGTCAGTTTTTAATTATCTTTCAACCTCATGTTAATTGTAAGTTTATTTACATTTACTTGTTTTTATAATTGTTACCTATACTTTTTATACCTTTTTAGGCTCTGATGAAGCAAATAAATGATTTGCGAAAGCTAAGCTATTAACCAAGAGTTTATTTTATACCTTGGCCATAATATAATTGACTTCAACCCCAATTAACCAAATTTCCTATATTCATTCTTAACAAAGTCAATTGAGACTTATCTTAACTTTTTGAAAATTTTGTGAAAATCTAAAATCTTTGCTAAATACTAACACTTTTGATATATTTTTATCAACTTTTCCAGTTAAAAATAATTTTAAGTTATTTAATGGTGTGTCATGGATTATATAATCAATGTGTATACTTTTTAATAAGGTTAAATAATACATATTTCTTTATTTATTATCAAATAGCTTACTCACCGATTACTTAAGTATACGTAACATCCAGTTGTTCGCAAGTTTGTTATGATGTAATTCAATTATGTATAATCCCAAATGTGTATATCGACGGGTTATGTGATTTTTTAAAGGTTTTTATTAATAGATCGTTATTATTGCGTAAAAGTATTGTGTAATTAATGTGTAATAGATGTGTCACTTTTATAAAGTGTATTAATCTGCTATTATGTATTATATATTGTAAATAGTGTGGTCATTGTATTAGATGATAAGGTGACGTCAAATTGTGTAATATAATTATGTAAATAGTCAATAGTATATAAGCTTAGAAAATAATAATTTAAAGGCACTTACTGATAGAAAGCGACGGAGTAAAGTCGTGTAAGATAAGAGACACTTACTGTTAAACGACGAAAGAGTAAAGATATTATAGTAAATCAAGCGACAAAGTGAATTCGTGGCTGATAATATTGTAAAAATTTAAATAGTCTAGAATTAAATAGACAAGTTAAGTTAGATGGTGATTTGAATACGGCGAAGGTGTAATAAGTATAAATTGTAAAAGTGTATATGATTATAAAGAACCACCTTTAAGATAAATTACTTGCTAAAGTTAGGCAAGATAATAAATCAACGTTAAAACCAAAAACGGGTGTTTTATTTAATTAAACACAAAAACAACTTACAAGTATCTTACGAAAAAGGGAAATTGAACCCGCAGTTAATAAACAAAAGTGAGTTCCAAAGTCAAGTGTGTGGATGATATTATATGGAAAATCCATGCAAAAGGAAGAAAGTCAACCCTGAATTGGAAACCAGCCCTGGGTCAACATAAAGTGATCTACTCTGCCTATGGTTTGGGAAAGAGGACATCTATACTAAAAGAAAAAAAAGAAGTATTATAAAAAGGTAGGAAGTTATTTCCTTTTTGTATTGGCATTTGCTGAAGAAAAGACTATCGTTTGTAAAGTGTAGTAAAGTGATTTGAACAATTTAGTAATAGTTAAAATTAAATAAGATTTCAATTTTAAAAGTGATTTCAAACTTCAATTTGTATATTTTTAATACCACAAGAAACCACATTCACCCTGAGATGAGTCTTTATTAAATATAATTCTGTTAATTTAAGTTATTTAACTGGCGCCCAACTCTCTTACGTAAACTTGAGTTAATCAAGAACTAACGTAACATTAATTTTATATAACCATTGCATTATTAAATCTATTAAAAGGTAATTTCAAATCATATTAGAATTTATAAAAGAGGGAAGTTGAGAAACATTTCCAAAGTTCACAGTCATTTTAAAAAATCAATTTAATTATAAAGTAATTATCTACGATCGAACGGCAATTATTCACAGTTTCAAAATATAATAAAATTTTTAAAAATAATTTATTATTTTTAATTAACCAATATCACAGCAATATATATATATATATATATATATATATATATATATATATATATATATATATATATATATATATATATATTGATGCCTGTTAAGCTGTCACCTCCGTC
>CAKMYN010000126.1:0-21176 GCA_929113105.1 Agrypnus murinus
TATATATATATATATATATATATATATATATATATATATATATATATATATATATACAAGAAAGTGTTATAATAATGGGATATCGCGCAAAAGAGAAGAAAGAAAACATAAGTTGCAGCCGTCTACACGTGTTTCACACTTATTAGTGATCATCAGGACGGCATAGCAGATGGAATAAATAAAAAGCAACTAACTCAGAAAGATGTAACAACACAAGGTTTCACTGATAGCAGCCAACCGCACATTTGCAGTATCGGCCTGAAGACACTGAGATTTCAGTGCAACAACAAACGTCACTACGGAGGCAGCTAAAGCCACTACCGTGAGACAACCAATCCCAAAATATAATATCAATGATTAGAAGTAATAATGCGCGTAGAGATATACAAGAAAGTGTTATAATAATGGGATATCGCGCAAAAGATTTAGCTGCCTCCGTAGTGACGTTTGTTGTTGCACTGAAATCTCAGTGTCTTCAGGCCGATACTGCAAATGTGCGGTTGGCTGCTATCAGTGAAACCTTGTGTTGTTACATCTTTCTGAGTTAGTTGCTTTTTATTTATTCCATCTGCTATGCCGTCCTGATGATCACTAATAAGTGTGAAACACGTGTAGACGGCTGCAACTTATGTTTTCTTTCTTCTCTTTTGCGCGATATCCCATTATTATAACACTTTCTTGTATATCTCTACGCGCATTATTACTTCTAATCATTGATATTATACTTTGGGATTGGTTGTCTCACGGTAGTGGCTTTAGCTGCCTCCGTAGTGACGTTTGTTGTTGCACTGAAATCTCAGTGTCTTCAGGCCGATACTGCAAATGTGCGGTTGGCTGCTATCAGTGAAACCTTGTGTTGTTACATCTTTCTGAGTTAGTTGCTTTTTATTTATTCCATCTGCTATGCCGTCCTGATGATCACTAATAAGTGTGAAACACGTGTAGACGGCTGCAACTTATGTTTTCTTTCTTCTCTTTTGCGCGATATCCCATTATTATAACACTTTCTTGTATATCTCTACGCGCATTATTACTTCTAATCATATATATATATATATATATATATATATATATATATATATATATATATATTAAATAATATTTAGAATGCAAATTCATATAGAAAAATTTATCATCGACTCTGCTGGGACTCGAACCCAGGACCCTCCACTGTCTAGGTGGTATCTCTACCAACTGAGCTACAGAGCACGACTACCAGCATAGCGAGAAATTTTCCTTATGAATTAGATATTTAAGCAGACATACAAAGTAACTAGATATTTTTTTTGAATATTATTAATGAAGATCAGCAAGTCGCATGACAACAACATCAATATTCAAAGTATCTAGATTATTTTTAATCATTCCGAAAGGAAATTAATTATATATAAATTTTAGTTGATATTAATTTTTGTTAAGTTGAATAATGATTTTACATTAAATAATATTTAGAATGCAAATTCATATAGAAAAATTTATCATCGACTCTGCTGGGACTCGAACCCAGGACCCTCCACTGTCTAGGTGGTATCTCTACCAACTGAGCTACAGAGCACGACTACCAGCATAGCGAGAAATTTTCCTTATGAATTAGATATTTAAGCAGACATACAAAGTAACTAGATATTTTTTTGAATATTATTAATGAAGATCAGCAAGTCGCATGACAACAACATCAATATTCAAAGTATCTAGATTATTTTTAATCATTCCGAAAGGAAATTAATTATATATAAATTTTAGTTGATATTAATTTTTGTTAAGTTGAATAATGATTTTACATTAAATAATATTTAGAATGCAAATTCATATAGAAAAATTTATCATCGACTCTGCTGGGACTCGAACCCAGGACCCTCCACTGTCTAGGTGGTATCTCTACCAACTGAGCTACAGAGCACGACTACCAGCATAGCGAGAAATTTTCCTTATGAATTAATTAATATCAACTAAAATTTATATATAATTAATTTCCTTTCGGAATGATTAAAAATAATCTAGATACTTTGAATATTGATGTTGTTGTCATGCGACTTGCTGATCTTCATTAATAATATTCAAAAAAAAAAAATATCTAGTTACTTTGTATGTCTGCTTAAATATCTAATTCATAAGGAAAATTTCTCGCTATGCTGGTAGTCGTGCTCTGTAGCTCAGTTGGTAGAGATACCACCTAGACAGTGGAGGGTCCTGGGTTCGAGTCCCAGCAGAGTCGATGATAAATTTTTCTATATGAATTTGCATTCTAAATATTATTTAATGTAAAATCATTATTCAACTTAACAAAAATTAATATCAACTAAAATTTATATATATATATATATATATATATATATATATATATATATATATATATATATATATATATATGATACTTCACTACTTTTCCGGGTTTCAATCCGCGTATTCACTATTCGGCTCCTAGAGGAACCAGACAATGGTTGACGACGTTTCGGCAAGATCACACTTGCCATCTTCAGGTCACTTCTAACTTCCTTCTGCTTCGCGTGGTTACACGATGTAGACGATGTAGTCTAACGCGAAACGTCGTCAACCATTGTCTGGTTCCTCTAGGAGCCGAATAGTGAATACGCGGAGTGAAACCCGGAAAAGTAGTGAAGTATCATATAATATCCGCGGAAATTTAAAATGTAACATATATATATATATATATATATATATATATATCTATAGAGGCCTACCATGCGTCCGGACCAAAAGCGTAGCGCCCAGCGTCCGGCGTATATAAGTGTATATAAATGATGGTATCAGTCAGCGTCTTTTGCAAGCTATAGGTTTATTCAGCGTCTGTTTATTTTATGCAAGCTATAGGTTTATACAGCGTCCATTTATTTTTTCAGTATTGGCCAGCCTGCTTGAATTCCTTTGCCTGTCTGCGGTGTCGAGTTACTCTCTGCATTTCTGAGTAAAGATTGCGTCATTTAAACTGGCAAAAATAATTCTATTTTATTAACGCTATGTAATAAATACTTTTAGTTTCGTTCTGTATGTGTATGAATTTTATTTAAAAGGCTTTCAGATTTAAAATACTATATGCATAAAACATCATAAAACTCGAAATATTTTTGGATTTGTATGAAATATTCTACAAAGGGGTTTTTCAAGTCGCTGATTTCAAATTTGATGTCAGCGTTTGCAAATCTTAAAGGACGGATGAAATATGGCGGCCATGATAATTAAAATTTGATTTATTTGCATAAGACTTAACATCTGGGAGTAATTCGAAATAAGCGGATTTGATATAGCTCTCTGCGTTGTCAAAGTACTATGTGTGTTTCTCAGTAAGGATTGCGTCATTTAAAGTGACAAAAATAATTATGTTTTATTAAAGCTACTTAATAAATCTTTTACTTCCATTCATGTGTGTCTGAATTTTATTTAAAATGTTTTAAATAAGTTTTAAGGTACCATAAACATAAAAATGTCGTAAAATTAGAATTTTTATTGGATTTGTATGAGATTTTGTCCTTAAAGGTGTTTCTAAGGTCGTTGATATCGAATTCGACGCTAAAATTTACAATATTACTATTATAATGGCTAAAATACGTTTGGGTTTTGTTTTGTATTTATGTTAGAACTGTACTAGAAACTACGTTTTACATGTCTATTAAATAATTGATTTTATGAAATTATGAAATATTAGGAAAGCATTTTCATTTCAATACCTAATTAAACATATCAGATTCGTTTTTTATTTCTTATTGCCCTTCTGTAATACATTTTAGTACAAAGGTAAAATTCTGATTACAATAAAAAACAGTTGAGTTAAGCGATAATCGTATTTTCGTATACAGTATACACTATGATTGCTCTTAAAGGACATTTTAGATATTAAATTATTACGATTGTTCCAATTAGGTCAGTTGATTTTAATATGTATTTTCTATATGAAAACTATTTCAATTGTATAGGTTTATTTATTATTATAGGTTAACGATCATTTAAAGTCTAAACTGGAAATTAGTAATAAAATGAATAAAATCACGGTTATCTTTTATTCCCAAAAACAAAATCGTTTCGAATTTAACAGAAAGTAGTCGATTCTGCATTTTTTTAATATTAGTTAATTAATTCTGTGTAGTTATTTTTAAAGTGTAATTACTTTTTAGTGTATTTTTCCGTATCCAGTGTCCATTTCTGAGTAAAGATTGCGTCATTTCAAGTGACAAGAATTGCTACATATTATATTTTGTAAAGCTGTTTAATAAACACTTTTATAATACGTTTCATTTATGCGTCAGAATTTTATTTAAAACTTGTAGGTGGTTTTGCACTGCAAATGGGAGATAATCGTAATAAAAGATTGCCTTACATTTTTCGTTCCTAATACGTTTGAGGTTTCTACAAGAAATTAAAAGGCATTATTGATTTAAATTAAACATGCGTTAACCATTATTATCATTTACTATATAATCATCTATGTAATTCAGAAGATTAAAATTAGCGTTAAAGCTCAAATTTAGAAAATATTTTATTAAAAAACAGCTGTGCGTTTATAATAGTAAATAATATCCTGAGATATATCATGCTAATATAATAGAAATTCCAGCCATGACCAATCTTGACTGCAACTAATAATATGTTTAGTTTTTTTATTTCGGATCATTTTCATGTGTGTTTTGCAATAATATTTTAAGAAATTTTTATTATCTGCAAATATGTAGTTTCATCAACAACCTTTGATTAAATTTGCCTTTTAAATATACATTCTGGTAATAAGTTATCGATGTTTCTCTGTGAGATTTGGGTAAATATCTCAAACGATGTATATTTCAAGTATCCTGCTTAGAAATCGTATATAATAATATTAAAAAGCACTTTTTTTCTTTAAAATTGTTAGTTATATATACTCTACATAAAACAAGTTATATATTTTATCTAACTAACCAATTTTTGTTTAATAATCAGTATCTTAATTAACAATTTATCATTCCCATGGCATGTAACCAACCAGTGTTTTACAGCAATTATATACTTTTCCAATTTTTTAAAGGGACTCGATTTATTTCTGCATGACCAAAGTATATCCTTGATGTTGTTTTAATCTAAGACGTATAAAAATATAGGTTTTTACAGCTTTTCTATACATTTCCCCGACATAAAGTGTGTAACATTTTATTTTCCTCATTTCCATGGAACATCTTTAACTGCACCGTACAATTAATAGGTGCGCTGTAGTAACCTGCTATTATGTGTAAAAGACACCTTTTATCTCCCCCTTTCTATGTTATAGTGATTTTTTGTGATGAAACAGAAGTTTCAGTTTCCAGAAAAATTAGATGTATTTGAACGTGCCCAGATTTAGTATAACTTTTTTTCCAATTTTGTTTGTCAAAGAATATGTTATTTAGTTATTTACTTTTCAATAAAACATTTTTTCCTGCTTAGTTGTTTTATTATTATCATTCCTGTAGAATAACCGTCATTCCCGTGTTGCGACGAAACAGAAAACTAGTAAAAAAGACTTCTAAAATAAATCAGCATTACCAGTGATTAACTCATATTATAATGAGAAAAGATTCATAATATAAAACCTATACTAATTTATTGATATTTCTACATCGTTTCAAAAGGTAAGTCAATATTGACAACAATTGGAGGAATTATCTATTTACAAAACATGTACGAGCCCTAACAACTAAATATTCGGACAGTTGCAATTTTGAAATAAAAAATCAGACAATTCAATCTGCCAGCGCTTTTTTGAATTCCATTTTTATTTTTCTAACTAGTGTTCCAAATTACACCATTTTCTACCAATAACTATTTCCTTCTGTAAAAACAAGATCTGCAGAAAACAATTTTCAAAAATTCAACTAAATATTCGGGCAGCATTCCAAAAACACAATTAAGTAACATCTCCCTTTGCTTTATTCACCGCTTGAATTTTGGCTGACATACTTCTAACTTTGGGATTCCGATATTCTGAAGTGAATGATGCCCCAATTTCTGATAATTTCAAATTCTTCATGGGAATTGTTTTTGGAGGTATGTTTCTCAGTTGTTCATCTTCTGCCACAAGGTTTCAATAATACTTAGATCCGGACTGCTTGAGAACCATTCTAAAATTTTAAAGTTATGATTTTCAAACCACCTTTTGGTGGTTTTTGATGTGTGACAAGAAGCATCGTTTTGTTAAAAGATGAAATCGTGGTGAGATGAAGGTTTTTAACACTTGGTAACAAGTTAGCGTTAAGAATTTGTTGATACATTTCAGCATTAATAACTGTGCCGTTACAGATTTAGCCCATGCCACTCGTCATTCTTCTTGTTTCTCGGTTAGAATTGGCTTTTTTGAGTGAATACAGAAAATGTTTGTGTTACAAAGATAGTTAAGGAACACTCAATGTATCAAAGTTTAAAGATAACAAATTACCTTTAAAAAGGGCAGATTTGTGTCCTTACTTCCATTTAACTTACAGCATTTCCATAACAGTCCCAAATTTATTTTTTCATTCCAAAGTACCGTAATCTCTCTTAAAGTAACACAACGATTCACACAAATTTCCACCAACATTCTTAGACGTCCATCAGACATTAATCTTAGACGATGAGAAGTTTTTTCAACAACTTCAATACTTCCAGTTTCACTATAGTGAACTGAAAACTACGCCAAGTTGTTACTAAGTTTGAAGCCCTCTATCCTGGTTGCGATGTTATCATTCAACAGGATGGTGGGTCTCGTCACACACCAAATCGACCAAAAGATGGAAAATCATAATTTTCGAGTTTTAAAGGGACTCTCAACAGTCCGGATACTAATGCTATTGAAGCCTTGTAGATATGATCAAGCAACACCTGAGAAAGAGTCGTCAAAACACAAAGCGTAATATATGAGACGAATACCATAAATCCCCGTACTTTTGCATGACACAGATGCAAAAAAGTTGTGTATCTTACCTACGTTTCGGTTGGTTGCAAATAATACATACTGTTTACTGTAATTGAGCTCTACTGAATCTGGGCGTATGTTTTCTTTCTTGTGAATTTTTTTTTTTACTTTAGATCACACGTTACCACAGGCTGATTTGTATGGTATGTTGAAGAAGACAATGTAGTCGACATTGAAAAGCTGCACGATTACAAACAAGTTCAGAAATGTTCATCAAGCTCTATAAAACTGATAGATTTTGAAAGTTTGCGGCATTTTTTAACATGCATGAAAAACTCCATGCAGTATGCAGTATTTTAGTGCAACTTATCCTCAGATGAACAGATGATTCTATATTTTGGACGGCACTCACGCAAAATGTTTTTGAAACGAAAACCGGAAAGATTCGATTTCAAATTATTGTGTATTTGTTCAGCTGAAAGGTACTTTAGAAGTTATGCCATATGGAGGCGTATCCTCCAAACCTTAAAAATTAGTACGTGGGTTGGCAGGTGGCATTGCTTTTGATCTACTATCTATTGTAGAGAACAACCATAATCATAATATTTTTCGTGACAACTTCTTTTTTGATATAAATTATGTGCAAGTCTTAAAGAAAAAGGATTTTTTGCAACAGCTACCATTCGTGACAACAGGAATAGTGGATGACCTAGAATCTACACATCCAATTGCTAAGAAAAAGACGGGAGCATTTGACGCAAATCTGGAGAGAAAATACGAATTTCTCTTGTTCGATGCAATGACAATTCGGTTGTGACGGCAATAAGCATGCAGTAAGGTGTTGAACCATTGAAAACTGCAAAAAGATATGACAAAAAGGAAAAGAAAATCAACAACATACCTTATTTTACATACCTCTAGTTTACAATTATAACAAAAATATGGGTGTTAATGTTGAATCTCCGCGAGAACGTAGTGGCAAACTGTCGAATACGTGTCATGGGTGCAAAAAGTGGCCACTATTCGTCAATACTATACATAGTGGTTACTTGATATTGAAACAAGAACAAAGAAGATGTTCAAAGTCAAACAATCTATATGTGTAGCAGATGTAATTAGTAATGTAGATGTATTCATTTGAATGCAACTTGTTTTGCTCAATATCACAATTCTGAAATGGATATTGAGGGAGTATGAACAGTCACAGTAGAAGCAATGAGAAAGATTCCTATAAAAGTAGTTACTCAACGTAAATGTGACGCTCTGTTTCAAATTGCTCATTACGCATTTATGATGGTTTTAAAAATACCACTTCATATCGCCTATGCTCAAAAAATAGAGAATTTAAGTAGATCGAAGACACTTATTACCATGGTCAATATCATTATGATCATTTACTTCGTCAAAAAATACTAGTATATTGATCTATCATCAGAGCTAAACACCGCTATGCTCCAATGCAACTTTCAATAAAACGTGATATCTTTATCCGTGGTGCTACACAGAATTTTGAGAGAGTGTTTTCAGCCCTACCATTCAAAATTCGAGCGAAACAAAAAGAGTTTACTATTTTTTCGACATTTAGAAATAATAACAGGTTGCAGCTACTGCCCCCTTATATCCTGAATTTCGCAATTCTGAAATATATGTGACTTATTAACGATAGTACATATTATTATTATTATTTGATATTACATATTAATGACATATTAATTTTACATCTCCTGTTTGAGAATAAAGTGCAACAAAACTAGTTTACTATTTTGCAAATTTTGCATGTAATCATAGCTTATGCTCATAACAACCCCTTGCTTGGCTTTAATCTTACATTGTCTTTTTATTTCATAAAATCTATCTGCATTAGCCAGATGAAGATTCTTTTCCATTTCAATACTTCGACGTTCATCTAAATCAGTAGATAAATTTAGTTTTGAGAAGAAGCGATCGCAAACAGTGCAAGTGTCAGATCTAGGGAGACCAAACTTAATATTAAATTTTGTGCTGAAAACGGTCCAATAATCTTTATAAGAAATATATAACCTATATAATGAAATATATAATCTTTATAAGAAATCGCCAATTACACTAAATCTGTTTTTATTATTGAAGGTTATGTTTTATGCTTCAACAACTGATTTTCAGTGAAAACAACCATTGTCCAGAACTATGGTTGTTTTTGTAGAAACCCAAGCGGACTATGGTTGTTTTTGTGGAACTATTCAAACTTTTCGACGCTATAACTGTGGACTAGGGCCGTTTTTGCAGAAACCGAGTAAACCAATCGATGGGCAACCTCATAAACATATATAACGATATTAACCACGAAATTTGAATTATTGGACTATGTCTGTTTTTGTAAGAAGCGCCTCAATTGCTCTAGATAACTTCATAAAGCGGTATTAAAAAATATTTTGAGAAATTCGTAGAAAATGACAAGTAGAAAAGAACAGGGACCTGTGTATGCAGTATAAGAGAGTGTTTGCCACTTTCCTTTTCTTGCCAAAACAAAATATTTTAATTAAATCCTAGTAAAGTACTTAAAACAAGAATTATTCAAGGTTTTTTAACCAAAATTTGTTTCGGGGGTTTCAAGTGATCCAGAATAATGTTTTGTAACGACTTTTACGATTAAAGCCGTTAGTGAACTTTACTTTAGTTTTCAACAAAGAATGTTTAGGTTTCAGAATCTAAAGTAACATTTAAAATTTCGAACATAAATAATTTAAGGAACAAGATTTTCATTTGCATGGGAAGATTTTATGTAAAAAGTATAAAGTTCGTGGCTTCCCCTAATTAAACATACGTCTTGTGTAAGCAGAGCAATAACCTACAAATGCTTTCTATAAGTAAAATCAGCTCTTTTAGCAAAATTAAATTAATAAAAGTGAGTCGAAAGAAGTTATAGACGGTTATTATAGCATACACAAGATAACGTCACACTTTAACTACTTCGACCCCTGCAATCAGTAAATAAACCATGTTAAAATAAACATAGTCAGGAATTTTGGGAAATTTGAGAATGCATTAGTCATCCACATAACATTGCTTAACAGGGAATGGTGTAATGCAACGGTTTTTTATCTTGCTAATAAACATTTTTATAAGAAGGTCTTAAATAATAGTAATAATAGTGCTAATAATAGTACCTAATAATGCTTTTGTTAATAATTTATAAATAATTTTGTTTTTATCAGACAAATAGGTAATAAAAATGTACCCATTTTTAGGAACAATTTTATTAAAAACAAATTAATTTTTATCTCTGAAAGTACATGCCATATATCTATGAAATTTTTGTAGTGGTTAGATAGAAACCTTGCGATTATTATGCTATTAAAAAGCGTTTTATTAAAGATTTATATAACAAAATAGGGAACTATGTTTTCTTGTTTATTAATAGAGATAGAATCAAGATTTTTTGATTTCATTTTGGCTAAATGAACATTTTTCGTATGTAGGCATTATTTTTCTCAATTAAATGTTTATGTTAAATATTTATATCGCGCTAAACTTTCTCAACATGGTTATTACTAAATATATAGTTAATGGTTGATTATACACTAAAAATGGTAATAACCAAATTTGTAGAACACAAAATTTCCAATAAGATTTATTTGAAGTTTTTTTCTATGAAATTAATACTTTTAAGACCTATAACTTGATAAACTATTGCACCGCGTGAATTATCAGTGGAAATGTTGCTCGTATTAAGAACCCTCAGGAGTAGCGTGAATCATCAGTCGAAATATGTTCAATATATATTAGCATACACGTCTGTACGTAATTCTAAAACACGTCAGCCTTATTATTTTACTCGTCACAATTTTTATTATTGAAATCCAAGACGCGCTGAAGTTGAAGGAAATTTTAATAAAACAATTCATTTTTGTCTAGGTAGCACATAAGTTGAAAATGGCAAAATTGATTGGCAAGGTTTATTGTAGAAATATTATACCCAAATAATATTTTAAATTCTTAAATAATTTCTCGGAATATTTAGTCTATTGAAAAAAAAACACTGTTGTGCTACGTACATTTAATAATATTATGTAATAATAATTACTTAATAATACGAAATAAATATGCAATAAAATAAAATAAAAAATAAATCAAATTTACACTTTTGTTGATTTTTTGGCGATAGGAAAATAAAATTGTAAATGGGAAATTTGCTTATTAGCAAATTTCCCATTTACAATCATTTTATTTTCCTATACTATAACATCGCTTGCATCTTGGAAGCTATTTAACACAGAATGGTAAAGAAGACTGTTTTGAATAGTAGTCAATAAGATCTAGAACTTCTCTGTAGTGACTTTTCCTATAAACTACACTGTACAACAGTGAAAATTATTCATTTGAAAGTGGGTGCATTTGTATTTTGGAATGCTGTCTTCAGAAGTGCAATTAGAGTTGTTGTAGCACCCTCCGTTTTTGAAATAGTATGTCAGTTCTGATACTTGCATATATTTTAATCCACTGTTGTCGGTACACTTAAAGTTATTTATTTAGTTCTAAAGTTTATAAAATTAGTTCTCTTTTATTACTCCCATTTTCATTTATTTTGAAGATATATATGACGCAGTCACTTATTTGGGAATTTTTTTTGGCGGGTGCTACTCTATATAAATTCCGAATCAAAATACTTAGATTTTGACATAAATAACCTGAACTATTAAAAGAAATTCGGGGGGCCCTGCCCGTTGCCCCCCTCCCAAATACGCCACTGATATGACGATTTATAAGTCTTTTATGTCCCCCTTTACCCCAAATATGTCGTTCGCAAAACTATAAACTATGGAAGCAGAATTAAAAATTTACAACATCTATGCTAGATTCTAGATCTAGATCAGACTAGTGTTGGCAATTGTTAGACATTGATTACGGAAACCTCCAGCGACTATAAAAGACAAAGTAAAAGAAAAAGTCTGTAAGTTTTTGTGAATATTGTTAACTTATTTTGTATACAATTCGATTAAAATGCTCTCCATCATCATAATTTTTTTTAACCAAGGGTACTAGACAAAATCTAATTCCAGATTTAAATGCTCCATATTAAGAGTATCTATAACATCTATAACGTACACCATAATTATTTTCAAAAAATTTTAAGGACCTCAAATGTGTTGTTCAGTGTAAAATTAGGGGAGTCAATATCTTAGAAACTGGGTTTTTACATGCTATTCGCGTATGCAACAAAACCGACAATACACTCTGTATGTAGTAGTTGAAACTACTACCAGTTGCCCTTGTACTTGATAAAAATACTTGTCATTTCTTTTGAGGCATTTAATTTATATTTACTATAATCCTAAACCCTATAAACATACCAAATTTCAAGTTTGTGTGTGATCTAGAAGTATTACAACCCCCAAATAAAGTGCGGGGGTTGACTTAATAAGATTTTTTATGTTTTTCTTTACGAGAGTCTTAAACCCTATCACTATACCAAATTTCAAGTTTGTATGTCATCTAGAAGTTTGGCAACCCCCAAATGGAATATGGGGGTTGATTTAATAATTTTTTTAAATTTTTCTTTAGGAGAAGTCCTAAATTCCATCGCTATACCAAATTTCAAGTTTGTATGTCATCTAGAAGTTTTACAACCCCCAAATGGAATATCGGGGTTGATTTAATAATTTTTTAAAATTTTTCTTTAGGAGAGTCCTAAATTCCATCGCTATACCAAATTTCAAGTTTGTATGTCATCTAGAAGTTTTACAACCCCCAAATGGAATATGGGGGTTGATTTAATAATTTTTTTAAATTTTTCTTTAGGAGAGTCCTAAATTCCATCGCTATACCAAATTTCAAGTTTGTATGTGATCTAGAAGTTTTACAACCCCCAAATGGAATATGGGGGTTGATTTAACAATTTTTTTAAAATTTTTATTTAGGAGAGTCCTAAATTCCATCGCTATACCAAATTTCAAGTTTGTATGTGATCTAGAAGTTTTACAACCCCCAAATGGAATATGGGGGTTGATTTAATAATTTTTTTTAAATTTTTCTTTAGTAGAGTCCTAAATTCCATCGCTATACCAAATTTCAAGTTTGTATGACATCTAGAAGTTTTACAACCCTAAAAGGGGATGCGGGGTTGACATAATAACATTTTTTTTAATTTTTATTTACTAGAATACTAAACCCTATAAATATACCAAATTTCAAGTTTGTGTGTGATCTAGAAGTATTACAACCCCCAAATAAAGTGCGGGGGTTGACTTAATAAAATTTTTTATGTTTTTCTTTACGAGAGTCTTAAACCCTATCACTATACCAAATTTCAAGTTTGTATGTCATCTAGAAGTTTTGCAACCCCCAAATGGAATATGGGGGTTGATTTAATAATTTTTTTAAATTTTTCTTTAGGAGAGTCCTAAATTCCATTGCTATACTAAATTTCAAGTTTGTATGTCATCTAGAACTTTTACAACCCCCAAATGGAATATGGGGGTTGATTTAATAATTTTTTTAAAATTTTTATTTAGGAGAGTCCTAAATTCCATCGCTATACCAAATTTCAAGTTTGTATGTCATCTAGAAGTTTTACAACCCCCAAATGGAATATGGGGGTTGATTTAATAATTTTTTTAAAATTTTTATTTAGGAGAGTCCTAAATTCCATCGCTATACCAAATTTCAAGTTTGTATGTCATCTAGAAGTTTTACAACCCTAAAAGGGCATGCGGGGTTGACATAATAACATTTTTTTTAATTTTTATTTACTAGAATACTAAACCCTATAAATATACCAAATTTCAAGTTTGTGTGGGATCTAGAAGTATTACAACCCCCAAATAAAGTGCGGGGGTTGACTTAATAAAATTTTTTATGTTTTTCTTTACGAGAGTCTTAAACCCTATCACTATACCAAATTTCAAGTTTGTATGTCATCTAGAAGTTTTGCAACCCCCAAATGGAATATGGGGGTTGATTTAATAATTTTTTTAAATTTTTCTTTAGGAGAGTCCTAAATTCCATCGCTATACCAAATTTCAAGTTTGTATGTCATCTAGAAGTTTTACAACCCCCAAATGGAATATGGGGGTTGATTTAATGATTTTTTTAAAATTTCTATTTAGGAGAGTCCTAAATTCCATCGCTATACCAAATTTCAAGTTTGTATGTCATCTAGAAGTTTTACAACCCCCAAATGGAATATGGGGGTTGATTTAATAATTTTTTTAAATTTTTCTTTAGTAGAGTCCTAAATTCCATCGCTATACCAAATTTCAAGTTTGTATGTGATCTAGAAGTTTTACAACCCCCAAATGGAATATGGGGGGTGATTTAATAATTTTTTTTTAATTTTTCTTTAGGAGAGTTCTAAATTCCATCGCTATACCAAATTTCAAGTTTGTATGTCATCTAGAAGTTTTACAACCCTAAAAGGGGATGCGGGGTTGACATAATAACATTTTTTTTAATTTTTATTTACTAGAATCCTAAACCCTATAAATATACCAAATTTCAAGTTTGTGTGTGATCTAGAAGTATTACAACCCCCAAATAAAGTGCGGGGGTTGACTTAATAAAATTTTTTATGTTTTTCTTTACGAGAGTCTTAAACCCTATCACTATACCAAATTTCAAGTTTGTATGTCATCTAGAAGTTTTGCAACCCCCAAATGGAATATGGGGGTTGATTTAATAATTTTTTTTAAATTTTTCTTTAGGAGAGTCCTAAATTCCATCGCTATACCAAATTTCAAGTTTGTATGTCATCTAGAAGTTTTGCAACCCCAAAACGGGGTGCAGGGGTTGACATCATAACATTTCTTTTATATTTTTCTTTATAATAATCTTAAATCCTATAATTACACCAAATTTCAAGTTTCTAAGTCATCTAGAAGTTTTACAACTCCTAACAGGGGGTGCGAGGGTTGACATAAATATATTTTTTTATTTTCCTACTTACAAGAATCCCAATTCCTATAATTGTGCCAAATCTCAAGTTTGTATGTCATCTAACAAATTAGAAGTTGTAAAAGTTATTTAATTTCAATATTTTAATGCATAAGAAGTCCCGTTTGAAATGATGTCACTGTCTGCCTCACAAACACATGAGTTTTAAAAATTTTAAAATATAATATGGGATAAGATTAAACAGCCAGATTTATTACTAGCTAACAGCATCAGTGATTGATTAAATACTGAATGATAATATAATAATGGTTACGTTTGTTTCACTTAAATCAATAGAGCTTTGAATTAAATCTTATTAAATCTTACGATTTTATTAAAATTATCGCCCATTTGTAGGAGCAATTAAAACCGGTTTAAACGAAATTTACATGACGCATAAATGAAACGTAATAAAAGTGTTTCTTAAATAGCTTTAACAAAATATAATATGTACGAATTTTTGTCACCTTAAATGACGCAATCTTTACTAAGAAATACAATGCATAAAGTGAAGTCCCGTTGAAATGACGTCACTGTCTAGCCACAAAGGAATCAGTGTTACCAACACAATTCTTGTTAAATATGCGGACGCAGGGTAAACCTATGCCATAAATTTGTATACAAATGTATACAAATCCCGCGCTATTAGCGCTGCGTGTGGCAAACGCTCGAACTACGATTTTATACACGAATCAGGAATGGGTGTCAAACTGCGCACAGCTAATTTTTACATTTTCACCATCTAGACACTTTAAGCTTCATATGGTGCAATTTTGAGGCACTAGTCACCCAGCGTCCGTATATCCGGACGCCGAGTGACTTCGGACGCTGCTTGAACCTAAGATTTTACATGGGGGGGACGCATAGTGGTGCCCTATAGATATATATATATATATATATATATATATATATATATATATATATATATATATATATATATATATATATATATATATATATATATATATATATATATATATATATATATATATATATATTGATAAAGGGTACCTTGTCACCTCCAAAGTAGATACCCAGCGTACGTTGTCACCTCATATATAACGTTGTGACCTCCGTTTTCGGAGGTGACAACGTTTTGCCCTTTTTTCTACTGTATAAGCATATAGATGGTGTTAGAAGCCTAAATTCAAATTTTTGTCTGGAGGTGATAACGTCATACTTATACTCACAAGATTAATTTTTAGTTCAGCTGTAGATCGCTGGCGTTGCCGTCGCTCTTAGTTGTATAATTGCCAATACGATGTCACCTCCGCCTGTATATGTAGTTGTTTGTACCATGTACGGTACGTTGCAGGCTCCACAGTTTGGCAACGTCGTATACAAGACCTTAACCATTCAGGTATATAGAATTCCATCGAAACTCATACATCTGGCGTGGTTTGGACCATTTCACGCTACATAAATTTAAACATACTTTTTTGGGAATAGTAGCTGCATTTAAACTAATATTTTTAAGGGATCGCTTGAATTGTACGTCATTTTCAAATAGTTGATGATGGTTTAAAACAATAAAGTAATAATTTCTATTCCATTTAAAAGATTTTGAGTTGAAAATGACTTTCTTTGAAATACGAAGAGATTAAATAGAAAATACTTTTTAGCCGTAATTATGTATAAAAAAGAGTTCATTTTTTACAATATGATCATTTCGGATTTTTTGGGTTATTACTATTTGATAATTTTCAGAATTGTCATATGGCATATGAAATATTCATTCTCGCACCTACAAAGAAAGATTTAACTTTAAGATTTTCTTACAGTACAACAATTAATAAATTTTTAAAGAAAAATAATTTTATAAACAGAATAATGTAACATTTGGTATGTAGTGTACAAATTTCACCAAATCCGGTTCCTGAAGTTTTAGCTGACATTGTAACTATGTTTACATTTTTATTTATTTATTTCATACTGTCCGGTAAAAGGGTATTTACCGGACTCATTTGAGTCCGGTAAATGAATTATTACGTTACAAGGCCGGTAAAAAATTTTACCGGACTGAAAATCCAATTTGAGTCCGGTAAAAAAATTTACCGGACTGAAAATCTAATTTGAGTCCGGTAAAAATTTTTACCGGACTGAAAATTTTAAATGCATTTTTTTAAAAAATGAACAATGTGAGGCAGTATGAAATAAAACGCCTTACGTCATACTTCCGGTAAACCATTACAGTAGCTCGTTTCAACATTCGAGACTCGGCTCCTCCGTCGCCTCGTCCCGAAACGTTTTCAACTCGCTACTGTAAACTTGGGTTTACCGGACTTATAACGTAATATACTATTATTTAATCAAATACACGCGAATCTCCCTTTATATACACAAAATTAATCCTAAAATATGCTTCAAATATAATTTGGTTACCAAAACTCATAACAAAATGCATTTTTATAATAATTATCAACAGATAAAGTTGAAATAATCAATTCCACAAACATAATGTAAATGTTTTAATAATAATTTTAAAAACAAAAAGGTTGGTTTCTGTGAAGGAAGTGGGGTATCTTGACCAATATAAGTTAATTGTTTGAAAAGAAAATCGATGAAATAGCTTTCACTTTTGGGTATGTGGTAAGAAAGAAACAAGTGAATTTATTAATTATCCTGATTTTCATTTGTGGAATTTTCGCCATCTAGTTGTATGGCTTCATCTAGCACATGAAATATGGATATTAAAAGTCAAATTACATGATTTCTTAACATACATATATATATCCTGATATATATTGTTTACGTTGATTTTACCGATCTTTTTATTTGAGTGTACGTACAGTTGAGGAGTTAATAAATAGGTTACATTTTTATAAATCTAGGCACTTATGTTGTTAATTTTTGTAAATGTAGTTTATTATAAAAATGGATTAGCGGTTGCTAAGCGAAACAATAATGGTTGACTTCTTTGCTTGTTTGAACTAGCATTCATTAGAGGTAAAGGATTGTGTACTAGTTGTTTTGTTTCTCAATTACCAGCCTTGGTACTACATTAACATTCAAGATTGGTCCAAGACTAACCTTGGTTTTATTGCGATATTGGTGACATTGCTGGCTGTAGTCAGAATAGTTTTGGAGGGTCCGCAAAAGCCCTAATTTTTACGATTTTGCCGAATTTTTTCTTATTAAAAATCAATTTTTTCCGTATCTTCCTTCACGAACTATTTCCTGTAATTTTCTCACAATTTACTTTTGTGTTAAAACCTTAATTTGTGTTTCGGAGTACAGAGAGAGTTGGGAGGAGTGGGAGGAAGGAGTTGACGTAACGAAAAGTGTTGTTTTAAGATGCGAAATCAAATAGAGATGGAGATCAAGGGGTAAACGAAAATATCATGGAAAGATCCGGCAGTGAATCTTAATCGGATTTTGAGGAAGGCCATCAATCTCACAGAGGGTAAAACTTCCAACATTGGCATCCATCTGTGATCGAACAGGAGTATCAGACAGAGCTGCAAGACGTTGGTGTAATCTCCCAGACAGACAGTGAAAAGGTTATCGACAGGATGAAGATTGGAAGAGAGAGAACAGGACACAGAGAGATCCGTGCACTTTATTATGCTAGCAGAAAGGACTGTTACCAGCACTAGGACCAAGGGAGGTGTGATTTCTCTACTTGAAAAAGGACTGAAAAGGTAATTGCAATGGATGTTTTGTATTTTTCATTCCAATGGACTTCCCTTACGCCGTCTGTACCAGTTTCTAGATAGAAAGACTACTGGGCCTAGAACCTACTCAGGCGAAATTGGCAAGAAACTAGATGGGTGCGAAAAGCTTGACATTGCAAGTTTTTCACCAATCGAAGGTAACCTTCCCTATTTAGAAGTCAGTCAAGATTTGAGTACTGACCAAAAATATTTGCTAGAAGTTTGCCACGCCACGAGGAGAGTATTCAGAAGATCTAGCGAAGAAAAACCCAGGGAAGCCATCACATGCAAGATGGCAGCTAATCGCATTTTACGCCTGTACGTCAGCAGCGAGAACCCTTCTGATAACTTGAAAATACTATCTGAATACGTAATGAAAGTCTACGCTCCAGTTTGGTCCCATGTGAAACTTCATCCATCTTGCACTTACGGCGCTCAGTACTTGGAGACTTGTAAAGTTTTCCCGCTACTTTCCGCATGGGCTCCTAAATAATAATAATAATAATAATAATAAATGCCTTTATTTTAATAAGCAGAGAAAAAAAATTACATTCATTACATTACATTAAGGCGAAGTTCAGCATCACCTAACTGGGTGATGCTGCTCTGCCACTTAACCTTTAATTTAAATAAAAACAATGATTTAATATAATATGCGGCAAAATAATTAGGCAAAGTATAATAAAACATATTTAAACAGGATAATATAGGTAGAGTTATGTTAACATTATCCTTGGTGGAGCTGGCAGCAGGAGCTTCGTAGAACATACACAGGAACATGATTAATTTAAGTTTGTTGTTTTCTAAACAAATCTGATGACAATGTTTTTTTGAACTTTGAGATAGGAAGAGCTTTAAATGAGCTTGGAATCTGATTAAGATATGAAGCGCAGGTATATGAGAAAGATCTCTTAAACGTGTGTGTTTTATGTGGTGGAATCGTAAGTAAACCTCTGTATCTTAAGTTTATGTGATGTACGTCTGTACGAAAGCTTATTTTATTAGTCAGGTATTCAGGTTTGCTGTGTTGTAATATTTTATGAAAGAAAGTTGTCGCGTGTAGGTGACGTCTGTTTGACATGTTAAGCCATTTTGATGGTGCTAATTTGTCTGTTATACGATGAACTGCCCTAGGTATGCCATAAATTAGTCGGAGGCAGGCATTGTGTAGTCGCTGTATTTTATTTGCAACCTCTTGCTCTATACATGGCCCATAAACTACATCACAGTAGTTAAGATCAGAAAGAACCAGCGCCTCACAAAGCATTTTTTTGATATGCGTGTCGAGATACTCTCGATTCTGATATATGATACGAAGATTTAAGTATCCTTTTTTAAGAACATTACAGACATGCGATTTAAATCGTAAATCTTTATCTATAGTTAGACCTAGGTTCCTTACCTTTTTGTAGACTTCCACTTTTACGCCTCCGATCTCAATATTGACCTCTGCCACTAAAGAGTCGTACACATAAGAACTACTTATTAGTATTGCTTGAGATTTAGTAGGATTAAGTTTCAGTTTATGTGCTCTAGATAAATTAGAAATTGCTTGTAAATCAGCATTAATTTTTTGACAAGCTTGAGTTACCGAAGTCCAGGGAAATGATGAATACAGTTGTGTGTCATCAGCGTAAAAGTGGGAGTCTACGAACTGGAGCTGTTCACGGAAATTCGATATATAGATAGCAAATAAGGTAGGGCTGACAATGGAGCCTTGGGGTACACCAGATTTTAAGGTTAGATATTCTGAAGTATTATTCTTATATACTACAGCTTGCTGTCGGTTTGTTAGAAAGTTTTTAAAAAAATTTACCGCCTCAATTGAGAGTCCACAAAAATGTAAAATAGATAAAAGTAACTAATGGTCTACAGTGTCAAAAGCCTTTGAGAAGTCTAACAGTACTAGAACAGTGGCAAGTTTTTTGTCAAGAGCAGTTATTATATCATCGGTTACTTTAAGTAATGCGCTCGTGCAGCTGTAGCCCCGCCTAAACCCTGATTGTGTCTCAGGCAGTATATCATTTCGTTCTAAGAATTCTTTTAGTTGCTTATCAATGATCATTTCTAAAACTTTGGAAAGAACCGGGAGGATGGAGATGGACCGGAGATCTTTGAATTCTAAGGGATTAGGAATCTTATTTAAAGGGATAACATTTGCTCTCTTCCAGGTAGTGGGATATACTGAATGGATAATACAATAATTAATTACATGAGTCACAACAGGGAAAAGAAAGGGTAGGCTCAGGTTTATCATAAAAAGAGTTATTCCGTCGTGACCCGCGGCATTTGATTTTATTCTTTTGCTACTACTCCAAATCTCTTCTTCGGGCACAGGGCGAAAGAACAGTACATGGTTTGTTTTCATATTACTATTGTAATAGCTTAGGAGTTAAGAAAAAAAGTATTTATGTCATTTACGTTTGTCAAATATTCCGGTAAATTTGAAGATTTCTTTTTATTTTCTATAATATTGTGTTTGATACTTTTCCAGATAAGGTTAGCTTGATTGGTTTCCGATAGGTTAGTAAAGTACGTCTTTTTAGCCCTACGACATGTATTTGTAACAAGGTTTCTTAGTTGTGCATATTGCTGACGATCTGTCTGTGATTTGGTTTGCTTATAAATTTTGTGTGCATAATCGCGCATTTCCATTAAGAAACGTATATTATCATTAAGCCAGGGTGCTGGTGGTTTAGATATTCGTGAGTGTTTAATGGGTGGATGGACAGCAAAGAGCGGGGCTAGCTTATTGGTAAGAA
>CAKMYN010000127.1:0-20597 GCA_929113105.1 Agrypnus murinus
AAGTTACTACAAGTCTACGAGTAATCAACTTATGCATTGCATTCGATGACCTAGTGACGGGGAGATAGGAGTAGGTACAATCGGTTTATGTTATGCTCCCTCGTAGTCTTAACAGAGTAATTATACTATGCAGGGGTAAGCACTATCTTTTTCCTTGAGGTTATGTTTTAGTTCGAGTTTAAGCTTAAATAACTTTACTATTGACGGCGTAGACCCTTTATTTTCATATAGTAGCGACAACGATCGATCTCGCCGCTAGCTCAAAAGCATCAGAACGATGTTGACAACATTGACGATGACTATCTCAGTAGCAAGCATAGAAGCTTCTGCAGGTCTCGGAAAACTCCTGCTGCTGCTGCCTCTGGTAATGCTATGAAATAAAAACGTATCAAGATGATGGAGGAACTCAAAAGGATCATCTACCAGAACGTTTACTGTGAGAGGTAAAGAAATAAGAAACATATATAGAATGTATGTCGTTTATTTTATCATCAGTGTTAAAATATCATGTTACATATAATTAGCAGTACAACAAGATCATTTTACATAGTACAAATTAAATATTTACTTATTCTATGATTTTTCTCGTTTTAAGCTCTGTGATGACTGAAATTATTTCGTTGTCGTTTTCGAGATTGCTGCTATGAGCTTTCTTTGCGGCGTACAACAATTGTAGTCGATCCACTAGTTGATCAGGGGTACTCTTATGTATCCAATTAGGTTTCATCATCTTGTTTAACTTTTTGGGAAGACTAACCTCAAAGTCTGTAATTCTGTATAAATTTGGTCTGATTACATTTTCGTATTTCCAATGTTTAACGCTTATTAGTCGACCGTTGCGCCTATAGTCTTTCTTATGAGCATTAGTAAGTGAGATTATTTTCATATAGTTGTCGATATCTTCCTCTGTTGGACTAGGAGAGCTTATTCGTTTAAGCGTTAGTAAATTAAACAGGCCGGATGTTCCATTGAAAAGGTTGTTTTTAATTAAAATATCTTTTCCCTGAAACTGTACTCGCGAACAACCAAATCGCCACTCATCGATGTCGTTATATAGAGCGTACCTAGTTTTGTCTACGTTTTTGTTTTTTCCGCTAACTAATAATGCTCTATAATGGTTAGAGAATTCGTGATAATCTTTTAAGCTAGAATCGCATTCTTCTTCTTCATCATCAGCAGATGTAGCGAGAGATGATTGTTCAAGCTCTGGTGAGAGATTGATAGCAACGGTCTCCGATCGCGGTATAACACGATTATCATGAGGTTCTGCTTTATCACAGTGAAAGTAGGCTAATTTCTTACGGATAGCATTACGAGCGTTTATTACTTCATCATCATCATCGAGCCTTATTTCTTTATTTATGTCACAAGGTTCATTGGTATGCATACGTTTCAGATTCATGTCTTTAAATATTTCATTATTTCTAGGTGACGACTTATTATCAACAACTATGGTATTATGAACTGTGTTCAAATGACTTCTATAGTTATCAAGGCGTGTAAAATACTTTAAACAAATAGAACACTGAACTTTATACCCCTGGTGTATCTTCAAATGGCGAGCAAACCCTGAGCGTAAAACACTCATACAACATACGTCACACTTGCGTCGCTGGTTCATATCGACTAATAATTGATCATGAACTCCTATTTATATAACATGTTCTTCAGGTCACTCTTAATTAACCCTAGCACTACGTCTATCATCACCCGGTCGATCTTCCTTTATCATCACTAATTAACCCTGGCTAGCCGTCCTTAAGCATGAATTCACCCTTGGCACGGGTCAATGCTTCGATAAATACCTGAGAAACCCAGGTTATGAGTAATAATAATAATAATAATAATAATGTTTATGCGTCTGTTTCTCTAATCTACTAACTTTATCAATAGATCTCTTCGGTAGAGCTATGGAGAGCATGACGTCATCAGATGACAGTTACAAGCATTCAGGGATACATAGTTTAGAACCAGTGCATGATTCTCGTACACGAGAATTTGCAGACATTCAGGGTAGACATAATAGCGCCACATACAAATTTCTTTTTATACTCCAAATACCATCAGTATGAGATTCTTGTAATCAAAGATGGCTGCCAACAAATCACAGCGTAGTAGGCGTGATCCAAGATAGGTTAGGTTAGAACACGTGATGTTTCATTTACTAGCACGACTAAGGGCGAAGGGTGAAGCGACTAGTATGACTAAGGGTGAAGAGACTAGCATGACTAAGGGTGAAGGGTGACGAGAATAGCATGGCTAAGGGTGAAGGGAGAAGGGTGACTATATATAAAAGGTAGATCGTTATCAGCGAGAGAGTACACGAATAAAGCCGAATCTTTCCGATGGCTAACATCCTAGGTTACAGAGCTGGTAAGTAGTCATCCTATGAGAGAGAAAGAGTTTCTGCTTAGTGAAAGGAGGATCCAATCCCAGAGTTAGCGCTAAATCTATGGAATTCCAAGATGGCTCCTTCAAATGACAAATTCAAAATGACACATGCAAAATTGTCAGATTTAATAGGTTAGGTTAGAACACGTGATGTTTTATTTAAATTATAGCAAAATTGACAGCTTTAAATTTTAGCGCTAACTCTGGGGTTGGATCCTTTTACTAAGCTGAAACTCTTTCTCTCTCTCATAGTATGACTACTTACCGGCTCTGTAGCTTAGGATGTTTGCCGTCGGAAATCTTCGGCTTTATTCGTGTACTCTCTCTCGCTGATGACGATCTACCTTTTATATAGTAACCTCCCTTCGCCCTTAGCCATGCTAGTCTCGTCATCCTTCAGCCTTAGTCATGCTAGTCTCTTCACCCTTAGTCATGCTAGTCTCATGTATAATTTAAATAAAACATCACGTGTTCTAACCTAACCTATTAAATCTGACAATTTTGCATGTGTCATTTTGAATTTGTCATTTGAAGGAGCCATCTTGGAATTCCATAGATTTAGCGCTAACTCTGGGATTGGATCCTCCTTTCACTAAGCAGAAACTCTTTCTCTCTCATAGGATGACTACTTACCAGCTCTGTAACCTAGGATGTTAGCCATCGGAAAGATTCGGCTTTATTCGTGTACTCTCTCGCTGATAACGATCTACCTTTTATATATAGTCACCCTTCTCCCTTCACCCTTAGCCATGCTATTCTCGTCACCCTTCACCCTTAGTCATGCTAGTCTCTTCACCCTTAGTCATACTAGTCGCTTCACCCTTCGCCCTTAGTCGTGCTAGTAAATGAAACATCACGTGTTCTAACCTAACCTATCTTGGATCACGCCTACTACGCTGTGATTTGTTGGCAGCCATCTTTGATTACAAGAATCTCATACTGATGGTATTTGGAGTATAAAAAAAAATTTGTATGTGGCGCTATTATGTCTACCCTGAATGTCTGCAAATTCTCGTGTACGAGAATCATGCACTGGTTCTAAACTATGTATCCCTGAATGCTTGTAACTGTCATCTGATGACGTCATGCTCTCCATAGCTCTACCGAAGAGATCTATGATAAAGTTAGTAGATTAGAGAAACAGACGCATAAACATTATTATTATTATTATTATTACTCATAACCTGGGTTTCTCAGGTATTTATCGAAGCATTGACCCGTGCCAAGGGTGAATTCATGCTTAAGGACGGCTAGCCAGGGTTAATTAGTGATGATAAAGGAAGATCGACCGGGTGATGATAGACGTAGTGCTAGGGTTAATTAAGAGTGACCTGAAGAACATGTTATATAAATAGGAGTTCATGATCAATTATTAGTCGATATGAACCAGCGACGCAAGTGTGACGTATGTTGTATGAGTGTTTTACGCTCAGGGTTTGCTCGCCATTTGAAGATACACCAGGGGTATAAAGTTCAGTGTTCTATTTGTTTAAAGTATTTTACACGCCTTGATAACTATAGAAGTCATTTGAACACAGTTCATAATACCATAGTTGTTGATAATAAGTCGTCACCTAGAAATAATGAAATATTTAAAGACATGAATCTGAAACGTATGCATACCAATGAACCTTGTGACATAAATAAAGAAATAAGGCTCGATGATGATGATGAAGTAATAAACGCTCGTAATGCTATCCGTAAGAAATTAGCCTACTTTCACTGTGATAAAGCAGAACCTCATGATAATCGTGTTATACCGCGATCGGAGACCGTTGCTATCAATCTCTCACCAGAGCTTGAACAATCATCTCTCGCTACATCTGCTGATGATGAAGAAGAAGAATGCGATTCTAGCTTAAAAGATTATCACGAATTCTCTAACCATTATAGAGCATTATTAGTTAGCGGAAAAAAACAAAAACGTAGACAAAACTAGGTACGCTCTATATAACGACATCGATGAGTGGCGATTTGGTTGTTCGCGAGTACAGTTTCAGGGAAAAGATATTTTAATTAAAAACAACCTTTTCAATGGAACATCCGGCCTGTTTAATTTACTAACGCTTAAACGAATAAGCTCTCCTAGTCCAACAGAGGAAGATATCGACAACTATATGAAAATAATCTCACTTACTAATGCTCATAAGAAAGACTATAGGCGCAACGGTCGACTAATAAGCGTTAAACATTGGAAATACGAAAATGTAATCAGACCAAATTTATACAGAATTACAGACTTTGAGGTTAGTCTTCCCAAAAAGTTAAACAAGATGATGAAACCTAATTGGATACATAAGAGTACCCCTGATCAACTAGTGGATCGACTACAATTGTTGTACGCCGCAAAGAAAGCTCATAGCAGCAATCTCGAAAACGACAACGAAATAATTTCAGTCATCACAGAGCTTAAAACGAGAAAAATCATAGAATAAGTAAATATTTAATTTGTACTATGTAAAATGATCTTGTTGTACTGCTAATTATATGTAACATGATATTTTAACACTGATGATAAAATAAACGACATACATTCTATATATGTTTCTTATTTCTTTACCTCTCACAGTAAACGTTCTGGTAGATGATCCTTTTGAGTTCCTCCATCATCTTGATACGTTTTTATTTCATAGCATTACCAGAGGCAGCAGCAGCAGGAGTTTTCCGAGACCTGCAGAAGCTTCTATGCCGGCTACTGAGATAGTCATCGTCAATGTTGTCAACATCGTTCTGATGCTTTTGAGCTAGCGGCGAGATCGATCGTTGTCGCTACTATATGAAAATAAAGGGTCTACGCCGTCAATAGTAAAGTTATTTAAGCTTAAACTCGAACTAAAACATAACCTCAAGGAAAAAGATAGTGCTTACCCTTGCATAGTATAATTACTCTGTTAAGACTACGAGGGAGCATAACATAAACCGATTGTACCTACTCCTATCTCTCCGTCACTAGGTCATCGAATGCAATGCATAAGTTGATTACTCGTAGACTTGTAGTAACTTACAGAATAAAACATAAAAATAAAATAAAAGACAATAAAACATTTGTTGAGTTTTATTAATACAGGATAAATATGAGAACAATTATCTAAATTATATACATTTTAAACACTTGTAAACAAGTTTTGTATCTTCGTCAATTTCTTCGGACGCTTGTAGAGGACCTCAAGTACACTCGCTGTATTATGTGATTTATGTTGAGCTTCAGATTTAATAGGATGAGACGAGCTGTTGGGTATACTTATTGATATTGAGCTGGAGGTTAATGATTGATTTAAGCGTCCATCCGCTATCTTTTTGCTAGATAAAGAAATATATGTGTGTTAGTTTATTTCTAACTTTCTACAATGTCTATACTTACTTGAAACTCTTCGAGATCCTTAAGGATAGGATCTTGAATATTGATCTTGAACCATTGGGCTAAATTACTATATCGGTATATGGCTACATTTTTAGTGTTTATATATTTTATTTCTTCCATAATAGTATCCCCTTTTTTGACTTCAAACATGCCTGTTAAAGCCGTGTTCACCTTTAACGCCGCATCCTTCTTCAACGCATTCAGCATACGTCTCTGAAAAATGACTAAACAGTCTTCCATGAAAGTCTTCGGATCAATATGCCTGATGTTAGTTATTGCAGCAGTTCGCATACGTCCCTTAAATGCTGATTTCATGTCTGACCATTTGACTCAGCTACAGGCTGTCTCTTTTCGCTGGTTATATCCCTCGCCTACAGTTTTTAAGGCTTTGACTGTCTCTCGATAAGATTTCGCTTGAGCCAAGCAGGCTAATAGATGGTTCTTCGCTCCCAATGATGACGCTGAATCTAGTGCCTTATTAAGTTTTCTTATTGTTATGGTACATTGTTTTAAGGCTCTGAGGATAGCATTACTATCATCATTTATCTGTGAGTCGTAGACAAGTCTCCTTAACTCTTCAACAAGTTCGCTGGCGAAAGACATGTTTTTATTATAAAGGTTAAATATGGATGTGAAGAGAGATAAGTGTTACTCGTTCAGTTGCTGCACTGAGACTGAAATCTAGAGTTAGAATTTCGTTCTATATCCCGTTTACACGTACCGCCGAGAAAACAGCTAAAAGCTAGGAAAAATTACCGAGTTACTGGATGTAATAAGGTGGAATTTAAATAATACGATACATAAATCAGTTCAGTTCATATATTAAAATGCTATGCGGAAACTGTTTATTATGCTGTAGATTTAAATGAAATGACTAATAGATTCTGCTTTTGTGTACTTTTAAATGTTGAATCTTTTAAATGTAAGGTTATTAAATCTCAAGATGGATGGTGTATCAGCTGTTACAAACTAATTGTGGATAAGGCTTAATTACTAGAGAGAGAAAACTATTGGGAATTAGTTAACTTATCAAATAGACCGTGGTCAGTAGCTAATCATCAAGTACGAGATATCAATGATTGCTTATATTTGCAGTCTAACATTAACTTTCTATGTGATTGGTGTAAAGCTAATCGCCTAAATTTAAACGTAAATAAATGTTCCATTGTTTCGTATGCAAAAATACACCAACCACTTTATTCATGATTATGTTGTAAATGGTGAAATATTCACCAACACAAACAGACATAACAATACCAAGTGAAATTTTAATGCCGAATTAATTATCTTAAATTATTATATGTAATTAAAGTATTATAATATTCCATAATTCTTGCATATGAGATATCTTGTAAATATAAACAAAGGCGCGGAATTCACATTAAGTTATTTTTAGTACTAACATGATTATAATTTAACTGTGGTGGAATTTCAATTTATCCCTAGCTCTTTCAAAAACATACAGGTATATTCGTCAAGGGATCATTCATAAGAGAGGGGAATTAATTTTATTGGTGATTTTGTTAATATGCAATGAGGTGTGAATTAAATTGAATAGATATGCGCTCATGCAATCTTGCAGTGGGTAAGATCCATTGCAATAGTTCTCCTTTTTAAAAACAGTGATACATTTTATAATTTCAAGACGGATTTAAATATTTGATGATGGCATATACAAAAGGGCTGTTTTAATTTATGTCGTAATACATTTTAAGAAGATCTCAGTTATCAGGTTATCCGATCTGCACATATATAAACAGACTGGATGTCATTATAAGGTTGAATTCGTGTTATTTATTATCGATTTTCAAAAGGAGAAACTTATTGTAAAGGGTAAGATCTTTATCTTTTATTGAAATAGGGTCCCGCGTTCTTACCTGCATCATATTTAATTGTTTGTAAACTATAATGAGTTAAACTTTACGTTTGGGTGTATACAGACACGATGGTGCGTGTTGATAAAGGATCTGGCCTGTCTGAGCTCGAATATTTCTTATCGTATATAAAGGGGGTGAGTAATATTGCATTATATTTAGTTTGCAGCAGGTATCCGAGATCGTTGGTGTTTGCATTTGATCTGGGTCCTGAATAGTTTCAGTTGGTTAAATTTAAGCTATTTTTAATGGGGAATTAAACATTGTGTGTGTTATACAGAATACGTGCGCTTCATTGGTTAAATTATTTATGTATAACTGCAGTTACATATGTGATAGAAATTATCTTATAGTGGCTTGAGTGATGTTTTAATCGGTGTCTAAAATATGCAGTTTTCTGAATTAATTTAATAG
Source organism: Agrypnus murinus (assembly GCA_929113105.1). Classification (NCBI taxonomy): domain Eukaryota; kingdom Metazoa; phylum Arthropoda; class Insecta; order Coleoptera; family Elateridae; genus Agrypnus; species Agrypnus murinus. Next base: position 8,041 of record CAKMYN010000127.1, read on the forward strand.
TGTTTATAAAAATATTCCTACCTGGGGGGTAAGTCTATTATTAGTATTTTAATAAGAAGTACATAGAGAAACGGAGTGATTAATTTTATTCGAAATTTTGTTAAATGTTACGTTTTAATGGTAATATATGGGAAAAATGCGGGTCCTTCTACCTGTTGACTGTTAAGGTACATTAAAGTGGGATTATGTTCGAATGTTCTCAGGATTTTTTTAATTCGTTATTAATAAAATGTTCTACCAATAATAATAATAATTTATTAGGTAATTACTTTTATCAATAAAATTCCATAGTTACTAAGTCGACTCATGTCATGTAACAGTGTGAAGTTAGCAACGTTGCCGCGCGCTTGGTTGGATCGCGGAAGATCTTACTCGCGAGCGCGAGTCTGGCCGCGGATGACCTTGAAATGCAAAACGAACCTCCATAAGAAATAACATGGGATTTTCCGCGGTTCATCCAGACACGCGGCAGTAATTTCATATTACCTTTTTAATAATTATCTGTTATATTAATAATAATAATAAAACATTTAATATTTATTAAAATCCAATAATTTTATATGAGACTAAGAGAAGGGGAATTAATTTTTAGGGATTTTAATAAATATTAAATGTTTTATTATTATTATTAATATAACAGATAATTATTAAAAAGGTAATATGAAATTACTGCCGCGTGTCTGGATGAACCGCGGATGACCTCGAGTCGCGAGTCGGCGCACTATCATTTGTCACGTTTTCGGCGTTTTGAACCTCCATAAGAAATAACATGGGATTTTGCGCTAGAACTGTCCTAGCCTATCTACTCTGTTGTACTTATCGACAACATCTTGCAGTATATTCAACCATTTATAATTCCCGTTGAAACTGAACCCCTTGTAGAGATTAGATTTAAGTGTCCTAATCACCCTTTCCGCAAAAAATGCTTTCTTAGTGGAAAACGTTGAATAGTGGTTGATGGAATGTTCCGACATTAATTTCTTGAAATGAGTGTTAAAATATTCACCTCCGCGGTCAGTGGCCAAGTTATTCGGTTTTCGCAAGTTTTCATCCAATATGCTCCCTCCGCATAGCATTGGTTACTTCCTTCCCGCTTTTAGATTTTAGAGGCCTTACCCACACATATTTAGAAAAAGCGTCTATTACCACCAGAACGTATTTATATCCCTTGTTGTAATGGGCATAAGAGTTAAAGACTGCTATATCGCTTTCCCAGAGGTCATCGAACCCTAGAACGATTGCCGAACGTCTGGGAAAATTTATTCTAGCCTGCCTGTGGATCTCGTTAACGATTGCTCTCTTTACATCGCTCATATTAGTACTAGTATTTTAAATATTTTACGTTTTTTGTTTTTTATGATAACTTTCTAACGCACCCACACGTTCGGACAATTGTGCAATGATTTTGTTGAAATTTTCGGCAAGGGGGTTCACAAGTGAAACATAAAACGTCTCGAAACGCTGCCTTTCTGCTTTCATTAAATCGATCGATTCCTGCTGAGTGAGTAATTGCCCCTGTTTTATAGCTTCGATAATTGGCTGTAATTGATTTATCCCGTTATTGATTTGCACTAACAACGGGTCTATTTTGTCGGTGTAGAATTTTTCTCTACGCTCCCAGGTTTTTACTTCTTCAGTTAATCGTTTTAACGGCACTGCATCGTTTTCATCCAAAGGATGGCCTATATTCGAAAGTCGTCGTTGTTCGATGTCAAACCCGCCGGTGCTTGTTAATGGAAACAAAGGACGTTGTTGTTGTTGTTTACCTCCCGAAGAAGAAGAACTTTGATGAACCACCCGTCCAAATTTATCCACAGGCATCATGAAAATGAATTAATTTTTACTCATGTTCAAGCTATATAACCATCTTCTCGCAATTCCTCAACAATACTAGCAATTTCATTTTGAACATTGGAATTTCCGGCATTCTGAGAAGCAATGAGCAATCTTAAACGTTGAACGAGCTCTGAGGGCGTATCCCAATACACATATTCGATGGGATTATCATTGACACGCTTCATACTGGAAAGTACACCTTTGCCCGTTGTTTCTCTCATTTCTTTTTCTTCTAATGATTCAATGATCGGTTTAATGATCTCCGTATATTTATAGCCAACATAACGTTTCGATAGCGGTATTTTATCGACATTGGTGGCGCGAAGTATACTTATGTAATTTCTAACGTCTTGCCTTGTATAGTTAGCGGGTCGTTTTAGAACTAAAAGTTCATACAACCCATGCGTTCCATCATACCTAACTCCTTTGACTTTAAAATATTTCTCTCTATTTCCAACGTCGAGGAAGGAATCTCCAAAATTCCATTTATCCAAATTAACCTCATACTTAACACCGTACGGGGAGTTATCTATGCTTCGATCGTTTCGCAACATGAGAAAGATATTTCCTAGGTAGCGGGTGATATTGTTCTAAAAAGTCTCGCGTTGACACATTTTCCCATGCCGGATATATATCCTCGTTACCAGACTCCACCCTTTTGTCCACCCCTCCTGCTTCGTCGCCTTCTTCTTCCACTTTTTCTTCTTTTTCGTCTTCACCCTTCATCTTGAACGATGTGCGTATTTTTTTAAGCAATTTTGATCTAGGGGAAACCTATGTGTGCATTTTTGTAAGCAATTTTGATGTAGGAGAGGAAGTACTTGGAGTAGCCGCTACTGTGCTAAAAACGGGTGTGGACCAGGCCAACGGCATTTTCATCGGAGCGCTTATTTTTCCTTTTTTGTTAATGGTTTTCAGGGAGCGAGCGATGTCTTCTATAGGATCCAGAAGGGGTTTGTGCGTTTTAGCAAAAGCGATTTCTTTAAGTTGCGCGCCCGATTGTAAGGCTTTAAATTTCCTTCGTATATCATTAGCAACTCGAATTAATGCTCTTTTACGAAGTTTATCGGCTGCGATGTTGTCCCCCATAATAATAAGGTTACAATATCGATCGCTACTTTAGTTCGACTAGATGAGTTAGCTAAATTACTTCGAATTTATAGCGGTTAGGGTCTAATAAAACCGTCGAAATTTATTCTGTAACGTCCGTTGTTGACGTCACAATCCTTGTTGATCATTAGAAATCCGTAGCGACTGTCTTTCCAGCACCGAGTGCACATGTCCCGAAATTTATTAAAAGACATATCGATGCTCACATGATCTTCGTAAACGTGACGCATGTTTAAGTCGTCCTGTTTAAAAATCAATAACATGTTCGCGTTATCGCGCAGCAGATGTTTAGGAATTTTCGTGTAAGACTGACAGAGATAGAAACTGTCTATACCGTGATGTCGCCCCATGCTGAAGAAATGACTCATCGGATTCTGATTGTCCATGCTGACATCGTCAAACACGAAAATCGAGTTAGGGCGCGCTTCATCGGGCATCATGACGGACTCGTTTTCGCTAAAAGTAAAATACCCCATGCCTTTTACACGCTTCAGCGCTTCTTTCAAAAACGTATACTTCGGTTGATGAAGAGACCGGGAATAAATATAAATATTGGCGAACTTCAACCCTTTGGGCTCCACCAACATGGAGAGCATCGTATTTGATTTGCCGGAACCGGAGGGCCCCACTATCAAGCACCTGATGGAGGATGGGAACAAACTGCTATGCTTAGCACCATCAACTTTTGCCCCAGAGTCCATGAGCAGCTCCTTTTCCAAATCGCGTACGGTTAACCTTTCACGTTGTTGCACGATTTTCATTCTTTTTTCCGCTATATCCGGCAAGTAATAAAAAATGAAGATTATGCTATAATTAAGCTTGTACGCATGATACGAAGTTATTCGTTCAAATGATCGTGCACGAAGGCGGAGGTGTCTTAAACAAGCTTATAGATAAACTACCCGTCGAACTACACCTTCCGGGGTATCAATTCTGCGGTCCCGGTACACGATTGGGGCAAAGGTTAGCACGCGGAGATCCCGGCTTAAATCCCTTGGACGCCGCTTGTAAGGAGCACGATATCGCTTATTCGAGTCATCAGGACGTGAAATCGAGACATCTTGCGGACGCAGTTCTCGAACAAGAAGCCTGGAAGCGGGTTAAAGCAAAGGATTCCAGTGTTTCGGAGAAAGCAAACGCTTGGCTCGTGACCAACGTCATGAAAGCTAAAAGAAAACTTGGAATGGGGTTTGGAAGAGGAGGTGGCGGCGGCGGTAATAAACAATCTAAAGTCGCTTTCGGTAGGATCGTGAAAACCGGACTTAACGCCGTAAAAGGTGCTCAAGCGGAAACTATCGCGAAAGCTGCGAAAATAGCTGTGGGTGCGGCGAGAAGAGCCGTTAAAGAAGCAGGAGGTAGAAGATGTGTGAGACAACCTCGAGTAATTCCTATTCCAGGTGGGGCGGTAAAACAAGGTGGTCTACTTCCCTTATTGCCAGCCATTTCTGGTGGACTCGCTGCGCTTGGCTCGCTGGCCGGGGGCGTATCTCAGGTGGTTAAAGCCGTGAAAGACGTAAAATCCGCTAAAGATCAATTGGCGGAAATGAAGGACCATAATAGGAGGATGGAGGGTATAGCGATCGGAAAAGGCGGAAGTATGATTATAAAACACCGGTCGTCGAGTAAATCGGGCCTCGGTTTGTACTTGAGCAAGAAACCTAAAAGCGGCGGCAAAGGGCTCTATTTACGAAAAAAGCCGACAAAAAACTAATAAATTTGCCTCGACGTCCTCTCACCAACATTGACATCTACAAATATGCCGTAGGTATACCCCATTTTCGAGGCGTATTTATGCGCGATGGATTACCTTCGCGACCTTGGAAGAACGAAAGTGGAATAGTCAATTTGGATTCGACAATGGGGAAAGGAACGCATTGGGTGGCATACAGGAAACGCAACAACTTGATTGAATATTTCGACGGATTTGGAAATTTAAAGCCGCCGCGAGAACTTGTGAACTATTTCGGCAAAAATGCCGGAAACATGACCTATAACACGGAACGATATCAAAATTACAATTCCTACAACTGCGGACATCTGTGTTTGCAATTTCTGAGGAGATAAAAAGAGGATATGTGACGCGTCCTCGTTTAATCATGTCCGAGACGTTCACTTTAACGGGTACAGGCAGTTACCTGAGTACTAACTATTATCCGCCGGTTGCCTTAAATGCCGACTACGAGTACACGTTAGGACTAATAGGTTACTGGACCTACAACGCTCTCCGAAACATCTTTCCAGGCAATAATAAGATCTATTGGCGCAAACCGGGCGATAAAAAAACAAACAGCTACTCATAGCGGAGGGGGCATATGAAATAAATTCGTTGAATGAGTACATATCGAAAAAATTGGCGCTAACCAATAATGAAACTCTCAAGCAGGAAGAAATATTTTCTCTGCAACCGAATACGAACACTTTAAAGTGTGAAATCAAAAGTAAATATGCCATTGATTTTCGCCCCGACGACTCTATCGGACGCATGCTCGGCTTCTCCCCGAAAGTTTTAGAAGCGGACGTATTACACGAATCGGATTTACCCGTTAAAATATCGCCGGCCAGTAGTATACGAATAAATTGTAATATAACTGGAGGCGCACATTATAACGACACCCCGGTACATACAATATACGAATTCGCGCTGGACGTGGAGCCGGGGGAACAAGTGAACGAAAAACCTACAAACGTAATATATCTTCCAGTAGTAGTTGCGGATCAAATAGATAATATCACGTTATCACTCACGAATCAAAACGGAGAACGATTAAATTTCGGACACGAAGACGCTACTATACGATTGGAGCTTAAAAAGAAAGAACGAGAGAAAAAATGGGGTTAGACTTCACTACTAGTACTACTGGTAATAATAATATGATAATGAGAAAAACGGAGACGAATGAAGATATAATATCCCATTATAAAAGAGCGGCTCGCGCTCTACGCGTCACTAATCGTTCGAACGTTAAACGATTAAAACCTCAAGACGTTCACTTTTTGAAATCTCTCGGATTTACAGTTCTGAAAGAAAGTGATGAGCAGTGAAAAATTAAACATATTCGACGACATCCGACTCGATGAGGATATTATCGAACAGAAATGGATCGCCCATACGCCCCCGACTCGAGCGGAAAACTTCAAATCTAGCGATGAAGTCACCATAACGGTGGAACAACGAGATTCGCTCGTCAGCATTTATGAGAGTTTCCTGTATGTGGAAGGACAACTTGAAGTTGCGGACCCCACAAAACAATGTAATCTAGTCAACAACGCTATTTCCCATCTGTTCGAAGAGGTCAAATTAAGCCTGAACGATACCATGATCGAGTCTATACGAAGACCGGGGATTACCTCCACCATGAGGGGTCTTGCAGCTTACAACAAGGACACCATTAAATCGCTCGAGATCGCCGGATGGGGTGCCGATCCCTTTACTCTTCCCATTTCCATCGAGAGTACGGATAAGAAGTTCTCATGCCTTATACCCTTATCATTGTGGTTTGGAATAGCCGAGGACTACAATAAGTTAATCGTATGGTCCAAAATGCAGTTAAGTTTGGTTCGTGCTCGTACAGACTCAAATTGTATTCAAAGCGCAGAAAGCGATGGGGACATTAGCCTCAGCAAAATAGAATGGCGAGTGCCACACTTCAGGTTGAGCGACGCCGCCAAGTTACGACTCCTAAACAAAATCGACAAGGGCAAATTCATCACGATCCCTTTCCGAAAAAGAACCCTTAACATCATACCCGGGTTACGCAGCGGACGCGAGGATGTTATAGAATTGGGATCCGTGAAAGCCTTCGAGAGACCTCATCATGTAATCGTGGGATTTCAAGTGAACAAGGAAAATATTGCTAAAGAAAACGCGAGCACCTTCAATCACGCCAACATAAAAAATATCACGGTCTATATCGATTCGGTGGCTCACCCCAATAGACGCATGAACTTGGACTTTAATAAAAACTTATTTACGGAGGCGTACAGAAATTACTGCGACTTTCAGTCATCCTACTACGGAAACAACCCGTATTTTCCCCACCCTCTCATGAGATACAGTGAATTTCTTAAATCCCCGCTCTACGTCATCGATCTATCGAAACAGGACGAGAGTGTAAAGGCGGGGACGGTTAGTATTAAAATTGAGATCGAAGCGAGCACAGCGTTCGCTAACAACACGTACGCGTACGTTCTATTACTTCACGACACCATAGTATCGTACGAACCAGTTACGAGCACCGTTACCACCCTGTAAACGATGATAATAATAGATTTGCAGGGCTTCGAAGCACCCCATTTTGTTCCGAAAGAAATGGCCATTACTGACGGAGAACGAACAGCTCATTATGTCTTTAAACCGCCGTGTCCATTTCATGAATTGACACTTTCGCAACAGACCACCGTCAACTGGCTCACCAGATATCATCACGGATTGCGATGGTCCTTCGGTAATACGGATTTGCGAGAAATCGAAAAAATCTTAAGTGTCGTCACGTCGCGAGACAGCACCATATATTGCAAGGGTAAAATTAAATCCGATTACCTGCGAAATCACACGACGTTGCCGGTGATAGACTTGGATGATCGAATGTCCGAAGAAGAGTTCCTTGAAAAGATGGCTCCTCTACGTCACTGGAAACCACCATGTTTTTCACATATTCTCAATTATTGTCGGTGTGCTATTAATAATGTAAATCAAATATATTACGCACTGTCTCAAAATGATAAATTAATCAAACAAACAGAATAATTTCTTTTTTATTATTATTAGCTATAATTATTGTATTATTTATGTGTACTTAACTAAGAATGAAATAAAAGATGATGATGATGATGATGTAATAAAATAATGTTTTATTTTTACATACAATTATCTACAAAGTAAAGTAAGTAAACAATCTAAAAATTATTAATACAACCATCAGTAGTATGACAAGGGCAAATACATTATTTGAAATTAACAAAACTTTAATAGTTCCATCCACCACACCTCCTCCTCCTCCTACGGGTGACGAGGAATTTGTTCTATTCCACAACAGGGGTGTCCATTCTGATTCTTGCCAGCTTTCATTTTGATACAGATAACGTAATTTGATCCAAATAAAACGTTCTCGATGACGCTGATGAAAGGCTCCCAGTGCATAGGAAAATGCGAAGGTACTATTTACATATTCTGTTTGCATTCTATTCCACGCCTCCGGTATTGGAGATGATGATGATGATGGTGATGAGGTGTCGTCATTTTCGCTAAAATAGAACCCAACGTAGGCCTCTTTTGCTCCGACCGGATGAGCTACGTAAAGCACTTTACGGTCGGCAACAATCGACGACAACACCAAGGCCACCGTCGACAATAACATGATGCACGTGTTTTTCACTTGAGACGTACTCGATTACTACTGCTTTGATGTCTCGAAAAACATCGGTATAAATTCCACTAGAGCGAACGAATTAGGAGCGAATTTTTGCTTCTTTATCCCCTCACCGGCCTCTTCCCCATCACCGCCATCGGTGACGTCATCTTGTGCAAGTTTCTGTCCTCGATAAGCCAAATAACACGTGCACATGTTTAACATTGCTATTTTTTCATTAGTTAAATAATCACTTATTCTTTTCGGCAAAAATAACACAAAATCTTCCAGTTCTACCAGCAACGAGCGACTATGCGTTTTCGTGTTAATGGCTCGAACGTCTAAAATCAGATATTCCCGATCTACAGGTAGATCTTTCAATTTCTTTACCGGTTTCTGAACTGCCGATCCAATATTATTCAGACAGGAAAAAAATCTTGCTACGCCATCCATCACTGCTGATGCCGCCTCCACTGATGATGATGCAATCTCTGTCAAACTCGGTTCACTCATCGTCATTATCTTTGCCCTACTACAAAAAACGTCTTCACTCAACGAATTCACTAAGGCTAATAATATATAATTGAAAAGAAACTTCACTTCACACGCCCCCCTCCGCATCGTCGGCGTCAACATCCCCCGCCTCCTCCCCCGCATCCCCCTTCTCATCATCATCGATGGACGGTATTTTAAAAAACTTTCTCATCCCATCGGACAGATGATGCGCCAAATCTAATTTTTTTAATTCCTCATATAAAACTTCCAACGAGATTTCCGTTCGCAAACACGCTTCACACAACTCCATCCCCTTCAAATACGTTCCGTGAAGCTTCATACAATATTCGTAACCGCCGTACATCTGTTGCCAGTCGTAAACCGCTTCGTGCATAGCGTCTTTAGCACCATCCTCGAACTGCCTCAATAAACATTCCACCCCGCTAACGGCGTCTCGCACCACGGGATAATCCTGAGCACTATACATCATCCACATGTCGATCTCACAAGCAATACTGCACTAGTTTCCCTTAGGAGGCTAGAGCACTAGTCCACCCCCCTACCCCTCGATCGAGGTCGCGCGCAAACCCGTTTCAAATTAACCCTTTCAACGGCCCACTGACTCACCGGCCCACTGGGGCACTGGAATACCCGCACACGCAACGCCGCGACAAATTTTTCTATTTAACCCGGCCCGCCCGGCCGCGTTCACGCGCTCCAAAGCGACACGACCTGCAACCTCCTTTAGCGCCAAAACTTCGGACCAATCACGAACAGGCCTGAGATTTGATTTTTCCCGCCAAAACCACGCCCACAGCGACATCTAGCGACACATGCTGCAACCTATTTTACCGGCAATTCGATCCGACCAATCACGGACAAGCATCACATTCGCCTTTTTCCCTCCTAAACACTTAACCCCGCACCCATGCTGACATCTGGCGGGAAGGACGCCAAGTTTTACACACATAACCTCACTAAATTGTAAGTTTGACACACATAACCTCACAAAATTGTCCTGCCTTAAAAACGAAACTCCCATAAGAATAACATGGGGAGTTGTGGGCTTGAAGGAACATTTACTTACTACTAATAGTGCAAAAGATCCATGTAATCGTAATCATAATAATTGATCCGATATTTAAAACATAGAAAGTTTAAAAATCTTTTTTGAACTGCTTCAATAAACATTTTAAGATAAGGAGTCCAGATAACTGTGCAGTATTCTACAATGGAATTTATTTGTGATGTAAATAACAGTATTAAGACTCGTAAATCTTAAAAATCTGTACTTAAACGAACGGTAACTCCTAACAGCCTGTTTGCTCTGTTTAATAGATCAGTAATATGTCGCGCATAATTTAAGTTACTATCCATAATGATACCAAGATCTTTGTAATAACTAACATTTTCTATTGTACTGCCATCTATCGAATAAGAATATGCAGATGAAGATACCTTTCTTGTAAATTGCAACACTTTTCATTTAGATACATTTAAACTAAGGTTGTTTTCTTTACACCAGAAAGACAGGCTATTCAAATCGTCCTGCAATAGGAGATCCAAACCATTAGCTTCATTACTACGAAACAATTTTAGATCATTCGCATAAAGCAGAAAGCTGCTATGTTTAATGGCATGATGAATGTCATTAATAAAAAGTAAAAAAAGGATTGGTCCCAAATGAGACCCTTGCGGAACTCCAGAAGTAACTGTGAACCAATCAGATTTGGAATCATTAATTATAACTCTTTGCTGCCTTTTAACTAAATAGGAATTGACCCATGAAAGTAGTGGATCTCGAAAACCAAGTCTGTCTAATTTGTAAATTAAACGTTTTATATTTAATTTGTCAAAAGCTTTACTCATATCAGTGTAAATACAATCAACATTACGTCCTGGTTCAATAGATTGCAGTACTGAATTGGTGAACAGAAACAAATTTGTTAAGGTAGACCTGCCCCTTACAAATCCATGTTGTTGGTCAATAATGATATTTTTTACAGACAAATACACTTTATCTGTCACGATCGCCTCAAAAAGTTTCGGAATAGTAGATAATATACTGATAGGTCGATAATTGTACACATTAGAACGAGTTCCGTTTTTAAAAATAGGAATTACATCAGATAACTTCCAAAATTCAGGAAATATTGATTCATTTAGAGATCTATTAAACAGTATGCAAAGAGGAACAATTAAATTGGTAGCACAAGCTTTAATGAAAACCGCAGGCACATTATCAGGGCCATTCTAGAATTAGTATCAAGACAATCTATTTTAGTTTGAATATCATCTTCAGATATAGATATTTTGGACAAGTCCACCATATTACTTAGAAAGTTATCACAAGGGTCGCTTTGATAGGTATTATAAAAAGAGTAAACAGACTGAAAGTGTCTGGCAATTAGGTCAGCGATAGTGCTGGGAGTTTCTCCTATGAGATCGTTATATTTAATACAACTGGGTATAGAATTATCGTCTTTCTGAAATCTTACATGATTCCAAAAATACTTAGGATTGTCCAAAATATGTTGTTCAACATTTTTAATGTGAGTAATTTTACATTTATTAATTCCATCTTTGCACTGGTTTCGCAAATCCTTAATAATCCTTAATAAATTAGTGCTCGGCTATTCCCATTAAGCCATTTGGGAAATGTATTGCTACCAGTAGTAACATACTTAGTGCTCACATATAAAGATACCACAAAATTAATTATATCATAAAAAATACTTACAGACTCTTCCACCGAACCGGTATGCTCTAAAATATCCCAATTAATGGTGCTTAAATAATTATTGACCATTTCATAGGATGCGTTCCTAAAATCTAAAAATGTTTTATTAATTGTATGATGATAGAGTTGAGGAAGATTTCTAACTGTACATATAAAAGGAGGATGATTATTATCAATATTAGTAAAGGAGACCATTCACAATTAATTTTATTACCACCGCTTTTTTCTAAATCTGATTCAAACTTTAAATATCTTTATATGCACTTACAGAAACAAACGAATAAAAACATTTCGACTGGCCACAAGACTGTGAAAATTCTTAGCTTATCCAAATGAAAATTCAAAACTGTAACTAACCATAGATCAAATGTCATCAAATGTTGCTGACAGCCTGTTACTGTGCTGTAGCCATATCATTGGAACAATTTTCTACCAATTGAAATAAGTTGGTAGCATTTTTTTCTAAAAAACTAACTGACACACAAAAACAGCATTCTACTTTTGATAGAGAACTACTAGGAATCTACTTAGCTATAAAACATTTTAGACATTGCTCGATGTTAGTGGACTGTATTTTTTGATGTAATTGAAACGCCGGTAAAAACCATAATCGTATATTAAAAATACAAACAAATAAAAACAGTTTAACTACAAATATTATAATTAAAGAGGAAGCGTTTACATCTTAAGATTCTTCAAGGTCCTTAGGGATACACCACCCACATTGTCATATGCACCAGTTTAACGTAAAACAGATGTATCCCTTAACAGGCCACCCTAAACATGCCGCCCCCTTTGAAAACCTCGTCTTTCAATAACAATACCCATTACAATACCAATCCAAACTAAAACTACCCAATGTTCTTTTCCTTAAAGTCCTATTTGGTACCTAACTTAACCTATACATGGACCATGTAGGTCTCATCCCGAGAATATAAAGTACGAACTCGCTCTTCACTCATTGGTAACACACAAACTCGCGTTAACCCCCTTTTAACAACACTTCTTGATGTCTTTATTGATATGAC
>CAKMYN010000128.1:0-20530 GCA_929113105.1 Agrypnus murinus
GGTAGCATAACGCGTGCTGCAAATAAACAATTCCTTCCGGTAAACAATTTCGCCTACTCTCTGTTTGATGAAATTCAACTAATATTAGGCGCAAACCAGCTCATAGATGTATGTAAACAGCCTGGCATTACAAGCACTATAAAAGGTCTCGTTTCACATGGCGCCGAGGATAGAGCTTTAACCTGTAACGCGTGGAATATTGGGGTTACTAACGATAATGCTTGGCTACATAACCAGGGGAATAACGTCTTTCATTTCACGTGTAGAATACCATTAAAGGATATCTTTGGATTTGCAGACGATTATAAAAAAGTAATACCTCATATGAGTTGTCAGCTAGTCTTAATTCGAGCCAAGAACGATTTTAATTGCTATAAAAGCGACGCAGGTGATGCAGGTACCGATGTAGATATCAAGATTGATAAGCTCTCATGGGAAGTGCCGCATATACTGTTATCAGATGAAAGCAAAGTGAACCTGGTGGAGAGTTTAAGAGATAATTCTTCTATTATCGCTCCGTTTAGACGCTGGGAATTACATGAGTTACCCTCGTTGGGAACTACTAAAAATCAGGTTTGGCGCGTAAAGAACTCCAATGATCTAGAGAAACCGCGCTGGGTCTTTGTAGTTTTACAAGACGAGCGTCAGCTGGGTATAAGAACGGGTAACCCGACTACATTTACTCATTCGAATTTGGTCGACGTTAAGTTGTATTTAAATTCGCAAGTGTTCCCACATCAGCGTTTAAATCTCGATTTCGACAATAAGGACTACATTCCTGCGTATTTAAATTATATTCGTTTTCGTGAGAACTACTATGACAGTATAGGTAGAGGTGCGGCTGAGAGCTGTTTACTCAGCTACAATTCGTTTGAAACGTATCCAGTTTTTGTTATTGACTGTTCAAGACAGGTAGAGAGTTTTAAGGATTCCACTGTCGATATTAGACTAGAACTCGAGTCTTCTGTCGCATTTACGAACACAACTAAGGCGTATTGTTTGATCCTTCACGACGCATTAATCGAGTATAATCAGTTTAACGAGACCGTGACTAGACACGTACGCATACCGTAATGATGAAGGTTGTTAAACAAAATAAGTCACTAAACATATGTAACCTAGACGACCGCGATGATACATCTTTACAACGATCAGGCGAGGATGTTAGGAAACATGGCGACCTGTTACCTGTATCATGTAGAGCAATATTGAGCGGTCCATCTTCCTGCGGTAAAACTAATGCTATGTTAGGTTTACTTATTAGCGAAAACGGATTAAAATTTGAAAATATCTACCTATACGCCAAGTCTTTATTTCAGCCTAAATATGAATTCTTAAGACGTGTTATGAAACCACATACGGGTATGGGATATCATGAATTTAGCGAAAACGATGACGTAATCAGCCCCGGTGATGTTAAACCTAATTCTGTGTTCATTTTTGATGATATAATTTGCAGCAAGCAGGAAAAGATTAGAGAATATTTTAGCATGGGTAGGCATAAGGGTGTCGACTGTTTTTATCTAGGTCAAACGTACGCCAAGATACCGAAACATCTGATTAGGGACAATGCAAACCTAATTATTCTCTTTAGACAAGACGAGTTGAACTTAAAACACGTGTTTAGCGATCATGTTGTAGGAGACGGTATTAGCTATGATCAGTTCAAAAACATTTGCTCTCTGTGTTGGAAGGAGCCGCATGATTTCCTGGTAATTAATAAAGACAGCTCTCTAGACCGGGGCAGATATCGGAAGGGTTTTGATTCATATATAAGTTTATAATTAGAGTCGGTTCGTTTAGTAGTCTCTGCATAGCCGACATGTCCAACACGTATGATCTGAATTTAAAACGTAAAATAATACACGCTCGTAATGCTATACGTAAGAAATTTGCATACTTTCATCGTGATAGAGCAGAAGCAGAACGTATGTATCGCGTCACGCACAATACAGTTATATCGCCGCTGGAAACCATTGCTAAATCAGTTAACACCTCTAACGTACCCCTATTGACAGTTAAAACACAACCATCTGCTGCTACTACTACTACTGCTAGTTATATTCCCCATTTGAAAGTTAAAAAACAACCTGCTGCATCATCATCATCATCGGAAGCAGATGAAGGAGAAGAATCTAATAAAACTGTTGATCTCCCTACTCGTTGCGGTATGCTGATAGCTAACGCTGTCGGAAACAAAAATATAGATAGAACTAGATTCGGTATTAGATATAAAATTGATCGAGACGCATGGACATTTGCATCTTCCCCTGTGACTATGCGTGATAGAAACATCATAATTAAAAACAACGTTTTCGAAGCAACACCCGGTCTGTTTGACTTACTCACGTTTACAGAATTAGAGTCTATACCATCGCAAGCTGATATCAATAATTATATGCAGATAATAGCTCTTACTAATGCGCATAAGAAATCATATAGACCACAGGGTAAACTAACAGCTGTTAAACATTGGAAGTATGATTATATAATTAAACCGAACTTACCCAGAATCAAAGGTTTAGGCATTAGACTATCATCATCATCATCGTCAAATTTTAAAAAATTAAGCGATTGCAAAGTCGAATACGTCTACTGGAATAAGGCTAACGAGCTAGTCGACAGGCTGCGTTTGTTATATGCTGTAAAGAGTGCCGGCAACAGTAGTCCACAGAATGAAAACGAAATAATATCAATTATAAGCGAACTTAAGGAGGAAGGCATCATAGAATAAAATATTTCGGGGGTATATAATGATGTATTGCTTTTAACATTATTCAGTATTCATCAAACACGGCTGCTGCCAGTATAATTATTTGAGACGTTGCTCTCGGTTTCGTCGTTGAGATTAATTGTATTACTCTATGATGAATGCTAAACAAACCGTTGTTGATGAAATACACAGGACTGCTAGAAAAAACTTTCAAAGACGTCGCACTATAATAAAAAATTTCCAGGACTTGTTCCAGGCTGACTTAGCCGAGTTTATTCCCTATGCTAAAGTAAATAAGGGGTATCGTTACATACTGCTGATGATAAACTGTTATTCAAAATATCTGTATGCACGACCGTTGAAAACTAAATCCGGAGAAGAGGTGACAAAGCAGGTCCGCAGCATCTTTAAGAGTTCAGTCATACCTAAGAATCTTCAGACGGATCTCGGGAAAGAGTTTTACAATAAACATTTTAAACGATTAATGAAAGAGCACACTATAAATCATTACTCTACATATTCCGTAATTAAGGCTTCGATAGTTGAACGCGTTATCCGTACAATTAAGCAAAAGCTGTATAAAGAGTTTAGCTACCGAGGATCATTTAAATGGATAGATATATTACAGAGGGTAGTTGACAGCTATAACAACACCAGACATAGAACGATAGGTCGAGCTCCTGCTACTGTTACACCTACCACCCAACTAACCGTTTATGACACTAATGTAAAAGCTGATGTCGCTGCAGGAAGTAAACGTAAAGTAGACTTGAATGACCTCGTACGTATTAGTAAGTTCAAGGGGGTCTTTTCTAAGGGATACACGCCCAGCTGGTCAACTGAATTATTCAAAGTAGTTAAAGTCCAATTTACAAAACCTGTCACATATCTGCTGGAAGATCTTCATGGGGTTGCTGTCCGAGGAGCTTTCTACGAGTTCGAGCTGCAGAAAACCAAACAGCTAGACGTTTACTTAGTTGAAAAAGTACTTAAACGCTGCAGCAATGGTGACATTTATGTAAAATGGCTCGGCTTGAATGAAAAGTCCTGGATAAAGGCTGAAGATGTTGTTAAATGACATTATACAGTTTATATTAAGTTAAAGTGTTAGAATAATTAATCTAAGATAAATTGCTAGGTAGTTTATTCATAAATAAGCTCATGCTTGTATTCATATAGTAAGTAAAAGAAAAAAATGTTAGCATATAAGTTGATCTAAGTTTAAAATCTTAGAAGTTAATTTATACTAAAATAATATACTTACATAGTTTCATGCATATGTAATTTATATTAAGTAAATGAACTATACTTACCTAGTATCAGTATAAGTTGATTTACGATTGTAGCATAGGATACTAATGTATAAACTTACAAAAATAAAAAACAATAAAATCATTTTATCGAGTTTTATTCTCACATAAAACATGTAAGAAAAATATATACAAATATTTATATATATATATATATATATATATATATATATATATATATATATATATATATATACAATCTTTTTATATCAAGATTTCACATAAAAGTCGTGAAAGAAAACATATAAAATATTTTTTTTGTTATAGATAAAAATTAATTCAAACATCTATGTTAAAAAAAGTTCTTATAAAAGATGTAAAAGAATATATACAAATATAGTACACGTATTTACTATATACAGGTAAGTATTGACGTGCACCGATAACTTATTAAAGAAAAGAAATATACAAAACTATGTAGATATACAATAACTCACAAGGTAAGACTTATTAGGATGACTTATTAAAGAAAAAAATATATATATATACATTAGAAAATATGATAGCACTCTAGTATTTACATCAATTGTTGCCGGAAGAATAAAAAACTTAACATTATCTTATATCCTAACCTAAATATTAGATTGTATAACTATTGATAGGTATGTTATAGTGCCCCCACGGTAGAGTGTCATGTGAGCCCGGTATAATATAGCGCTTATCGTCGTGAGGGCGTAGTGCGATTTTAATCTGAGAGATGGTTGAAACTTGATGTTTATTGGATCTGAACAGTTTTTGTTGCACAGATGTTTCCTTGCCTTCGTTTAAACCGTTAACATAGTCATCGAATGTGATAGTGTTTTTCACTATGTGTTTTTTCACACCCTTTGCCTTCTTAACTGTTCGTTTATTTGTCAGAACCAGCTGAATTTCCGTCTCGCTTTTGCCCGCCTGCACCATTTTCTGCAGATCTAACATCTCTTCATCTTCATCTCTAAAAACCTTCGTCGAGTACATCTTAGAGCGAAGACCTACGAAATGTGACATCACCTTACCGGCGTTCTCGTCCTTCATCATACCCAATACTTTTTTATTTACACGCGGGATGTCATATATATTATTCTCGGGGTAGTCACTGGTGTCGAAATGTTCATGAGCGTCTTGTTTAATTACTTCATACAGATTAGGCGTTTCTACAACGTATACTAGGGAATCAGTATCACTATAACAAATTCGTGCCTTATCGCCGAAACGCCTTCTCATGTATGAGTAATGAAAGTCATATAGTTTCAATTTTGATATATCCAATATACACATGCCTACATATATGGGCTTGTTGAAGTAAACTTCCGTTTTATTCAACTCGATAGCCACTAGATCTTCGGTAAAAATCGTGCTGGATTTGAAAGTTGGCCTTGAGATGAGCGCTTCAGCACCGTAACGCCCATCCCATTTGTTTACTAATTTGACTATCGAGTGTTATCTAATGTCTTCCATAGTCTTGCCGAAAACCGCGTTGTTCATAAGTTTGAAAAGGTTTTTTCTCGAATTGGTTTTTAGCCTGCTTACGAAGTTCAGTGTTTAAGTCTATATATGATTTACTTCCACGGATGTCCCACCTGCTTCACCACCCGTCGCAACGAGCCTCTACACGACGAAACAACCTTCATCATTACGGTATGCGTACGTGTCTAGTCACGGTCTCGTTAAACGGATTATACTCGATTAATGCGTCGTGAAGGATCAAACAATATGCCTTAGTTGTGTTCGTAAATGCGACAGAAGACTCGAGCTCTAGTCTAATATCGACAGTGGAATCCTTAAAACTCTCTACTTGTCTTGAACAGTCAATAACAAAAACTGGATACGTTTCAAACGATTTGTAGGTGAGTAAACAACTCTCAGCCGCTCCTCTACCTATACCGTCATAGTAGTTCTCACGAAAACGAATATAATTCAAATACGCAGGAATGTAGTCCTTATTATCGAAATCGAGATTTAAACGCTGATGTGGGAACACTTGCGAATTTAAATACAACTTAACGTCGACCAAATTCGAATGAGTAAATGTAGTCGGGTTACCCGTTCTTATACCCAGCTGACGCTCGTCTTGTAAAACTACAAAGACCCAGCGCGGTTTCTCTAGATCATTGGAGTTCTTTACGCGCCAAACCTGATTTTTAGTAGTTCCCAACGAGGGTAACTCATGTAATTCCCAGCGTCTAAACGGAGCGATAATAGAAGAATTATCTCTTAAACTCTCCACCAGGTTCACTTTGCTTTCATCTGATAACAATATATGCGGCACTTCCCATGAGAGCTTATCAATCTTGATATCTACATCGGTACCTGCATCACCTGCGTCGCTTTTATAGCAATTAAAATCGTTCTTGGCTCGAATTAAAACTAGCTGACAACTCATATGAGGTATTACTTTTTTATAATCGTCTGCAAATCCAAAGATATCCTTTAATGGTATTCTACACGTGAAATGAAAGACGTTATTCCCCTGGTTATGTAGCCAAGCATTATCGTTAGTAACCCCAATATTCCACGCGTTACAGGTTAAAGCTCTATCCTCGGCGCCATGTGAAACGAGACCTTTTATAGTGCTTGTAATGCCAGGCTGTTTACATACATCTATAAGCTGGTTTGCGCCTAATATTAGTTGAATTTCATCAAACAGAAAGTAGGCGAAATTGTTTACCGGAAGGAATTGTTTGTTTTCTGCACGCGTTATGCTACCTTTATAACGTTGAAATTCACAACCCATTATTTGTTTGATGGTCACTGTTTAAAACCAAGCTTCTCCGTTGTTTGGTTGTCACTGGTTTTCCCTTTCTTTCTGTCTATAGTAAAGTCGCACCGGCGCGTTTAAGTTCCTTCTCAATTTATTTATTATTCATTTATACTACATAATAATAATAATCGCCCCCTCCCTCCCGCACAAGCTTATAGCTTCTGGGGCCTTGGTTTAGGCTATGGGTTGTAGTAATTATTATTATTATTATTATTTATTTGTTTGTGTGATTTTAATATTGCTTTTCAGTTCGTCATTTGTAAGTATATATGTACGGTACGACCAAAATATTGGAAGTTGCCCATATTTTAGTAGAAGATCTATTTCTTCGTTTGTCTGATAAGCTTGAAGCTTTAGTAATAAGCATTATTTTTAAACGAAGTGGTGCTTGTTTTTTTTATCTTTTATATTTTGTATTACCCCGCCCCTCTCTGACTTATTGGGGGCTAGCTGGCAAAAAAACTAAAGCAGTGTTATTCAGATCAAGCTGATACTTCCAGCACAGCTACATTTTGCTTGGTTAAGTATTTCTTTATATAAAAATAGCCTTTGTGTTTCTGTAGGTTATAGTAAATTAGCGCCCATGCGTGAGGCCTGTTGTTAAAAATTCCACTTTGTTAAAACCACTTAAGATTTGTTGTTCTTGCATGTTAGGATAGTTTTGGGGAATATAGTTTGCCTGATAGATTAAGTATTTAGTAATTTAGGATAAAGAACCAACTCCAGGATTGTATTTTGTAATTTGTTGTATTCTTGTTACAAGTTATTTGATTAGTATGGATTATTAATCTTATTATAAATTGGTTATTTGTTTTGTTAGCCTTGATTATTAATTAGTTCATTATGGAACGGAAGATCCATATAGATAGGTTAAGTAAATCAGAACTATCTTATGAGTTAGCTATTAGAGGTCTTCCCGACTCTAATGTTGATAGTATGCGAAAGTCTCTTCGACAGTTAATGAGAATGGAACAAGATCAGTCCGTGCTTGAGTTACCAGCTCATCCGTTTACTTTTGAAGAAGATTCAGATGCTATTTCTACAGCTATTATTGAACTTAATACGGCTTTGGAGTCATTTGATGATAGTGTGGATTCTAATCCGTATAAAAAATTGCAAAGTAGGTTAAGTCACCTATTAGGTAGGGCTGCGGCCATGAAAGCCAAAGATGAGGCTTCTGCATCAAAGCGGGCCGAGTTCATTCAATCCATTCTTGGATTAATGAGCGATATTCATGATAAAGCTTCAGTACCACAGGTAACTGATGAAGTAGCTATTCAGTTAGG
The DNA here is from genome assembly GCA_929113105.1 of Agrypnus murinus. Taxonomy (NCBI): domain Eukaryota; kingdom Metazoa; phylum Arthropoda; class Insecta; order Coleoptera; family Elateridae; genus Agrypnus; species Agrypnus murinus. The sequence goes on from CAKMYN010000128.1 coordinate 8,050, forward strand.
GTTAGGTTTAAGCGTTGGGGAAGCTATTGTTAATTCTCCTGCGGGCAACCCAGCAGCTTCTTCTACCTTTGCTGCTCCTGATCCTCAATGTGGTCAGCCGAAGTCTGTACCAGTCTTTAAATGGGGACTTGATAAATTTGCAGGACATGAATCTAAGATTTCTTTAAATGCTTTTTTGCAACAAGTGGATGAGTTGTCTATTGCTCGGAATGTATCAAAGACCCAGTTATTTGCATCTGCTTTGGATCTTTTTAAAGACCAAGCACTTTTGTTTTATAGGTCTAGAAGAAATGAAGTATCTGATTGGGACTCTTTGGTTAAACTTTTGAAAGAGGAATATCTCCCTTTAGATTATGATGATAAGCTTTTAGAAGAAATTCGTAGGAGGACTCAAGGTCCTAATGAACCGCTAGGGACTTATTCAGTAGCTATGGATAATTTATTTTCCCGATTATCAACAAAATTTTCTGAAGGGATTAAATTAAGATTACTGTTAAAGAACTTAGCTCCATTTTACCAATTTCATTTGTCGTTTAAAGAAATTAATTCTATCTCTGATTTACTACAATTTGGTAGGCAGCTTGAAGCTTCAAGGTTGAGGGCTGACAGTTATGTTCCTCCAACTAGAAGGAAAACCGACTTAGAGCCAGATTTAGCTTTTGTTGAGACTGCTAGTAATTCCAGTAGTGCTGCCTCAGATGTTTCGTCACGGTTGTGTTTTAATTGTAGGAAAACAGGACACGTGCGTTCTGCATGTTCTTCTCCCTTGATTAAACGTTGTTTTGGTTGTGGTGAGATGGGGGTCACTAAGACTTCTTGTAAGAAATGTTCTCCTAGGGATAATAATTCGGGAAACGGTTTGAACTCGGCATTAATGGGTGGTGTTAGTACCGAGTCTTCTTTTCAAGCAACCACTGTATTATTAAATTTTATCCTTGCTCATGCCGAAGGAGATGAACGCCCGTATTTGTCTATAAAAGTTTTGGGTCATGATTTGTTAGGTCTTTTACATTCCGGTGCTTCTCGGACTATAGTTGGTAAACCAGGTTGGTCGTTTTTATGTAGTTTAGGTTTTGGTGCGGGTTTATCTAAGTTTGGAGCGACTGATTGTCGTGTAGCAAATGGTCAAACTGTGAAGAGCATTGGTCAAGTTGATATACCGATCCAACTTCAGGATCGAATGCATATTATTTCTATTTTGGTAGTTCCGGATCTTCCACAGACTTTGATTTTGGGTATTGACTTTTGGAACCTTATGGGTATTGTTCCCAATTTGAGACAAGGCAGTTGGCGATTTGTAAAAGATTCTGACAATTCGTCTGTTGAACTGGAATCTATTGAGGTTATGCCTCTTAGTAATTCTACACTTACTTTTGAACAGAAATTGGAGTTAGAGAAAATTTTGAATGAGTATAAAGCACTTCCAAGTGAGATGTTAGGTTGTACGTCTAGGGTTGAGCATGTTATTCGTACAAATTCTGAACCGATTAAGCAGAGATATTATCCGGTTAGTCCGTTTATGCAACGTCTTATCGATGAAGAACTCGATCGTATGTTGAGCTTAGGTGTCATTCAACCGTCTTCTAGTGGCTGGTCCAACCCAGTCCTAATGGTCAAAAAGAAAGATGGGACCTACAGATTCTGCATAGATTTTCGTCGTCTTAACCGTGTGACTGAGAAGGATGCTTATCCTATTCCCTATGTTAGTGCTACTTTGGATAAACTTCGAAATGCCAAATTTTTGTCATCGTTGGATGTTAATTCTGCCTATTGGCAAATTCCTTTATCTGAGGATTCCCGTAAATATACGGCTTTTACAATCTCCAATCGTGGCCTTTTCCAGTTTACTCGTATGCCTTTTGGGTTACATAATGCCCCTGCAACTTGGCAAAGGTTTATTGATAATGTTCTTGGTCCATCTTTGGAACCATATGTTTTGGTGTATCTGGACGATATAGTCATCGTTACAGATAGTTTTGAAAAACATATTGAAATATTAAGAGAAGTTTTTAATCGATTGTCTTTGGCTGGTATCACCTTAAGTTCGGATAAGTACAAATTTTGTGTTCCTGAGCTACGATACTTAGGTTATGTAGTTAGTCAGAAGGGAATTCATGTGGATCCTGAGAAAGTTCATGCCATTATGAATATTCAGCCTCCTCGGAATGTGACTGAAGTTAGAAGTCTGATAGGTTTGACTTCATGGTACCGTCGTTTTGTACCACAGTTTTCTGATATCATTCAGCCGTTGACAACCCTTCTTAAGAAAGGTGTCAAATTTTATTGGTCATCTGAGTGTGAATGTAGTTTGCGGACTTTGAAAGAAGCTTTGGTAAGGGCACCTATTTTACGTTGTCCAGATTTTGAGTTGCCATTTACTGTTCAAACTGATAGTAGTGGTTTTGGTTTAGGTGCTGTCTTGACGCAACAGATTGATGGTGAAGAAAGTGTAATATGTTACCTTAGTCGTTCTCTCACTCGTCAAGAGGGAAATTATTCTACGACTGAGAGGGAATGTTTAGGAGTTTTATGGGCCGTAGAAAAACTTAGACCATATTTAGAAAGCCGTCGTTTCACGGTGATCACCGATCACTATTCTTTGGTGTGGTTACATAATTTAAAAAACCCGACAGGTCGTTTAGCTAGGTGGTCTTTGAGACTCCAAGAATATGACTTTCAGGTGGTCCATCGTAAAGGTAAAGACCATTTGGTACCTGATGCGTTATCACGTTCCGTACCGATTCTGGACAGTATTGAGTCAGGTAATGAGCCTGTTATAGTTTCTACCGATAAGTGGTATAATAGTATGGTTGATAGGGTTCGGGCTAAACCTGCTAAGTTTTCTCAATGGTGTCTTACTAATGAAGGTTTATATAAATCTATGAAAACCGAAAATGATTCTGATACCGTTTGGAAACTTGTTGTACCTAAAGAAAATAGACTTGCTATTCTTCGTCAAGCACATGATCATCCTACTTCCGGTCATGGTGGAGTATATAAAACCTATCATAGATTAACTCCCAAATATTATTGGCCAAAAATGCAAGCCGATGTAGCTCGATATATTAAAACTTGTCAAATTTGTCAAAAATGTAAACCAGATTTAAGACCTCCTGCTGGACTGTTAGTTCCGCAACCAATTGTTGATCGCCCTTGGCAGATGGTCAGTATAGATTTGATTGGTCCTCTCCCGAGGAGTACAAAAGGTTATTCATATGTCTTAGTCATAGTGGACTATTTTAGTAAATTTTGTTTGCTATTTCCTCTTCGGAATAGTTCAGCGAAGATGGTTTGTTCGAGAATTGAAGATGAAGTCTTCTTAGTTTTTGGAGTACCTAGATTGGTGTTGGTAGACAATGGAGCCCAGTTTACTGGTCGTGAGTTTCGCACTCTTTGTAGTAACTATTCAGTAAAAATTCGTTTTAATGCGCATTATCACCGGCAATCAAATCCCACAGAAAGAGCGAACAGAAATGTTAAAACTATGATTCGTTCCTATGTTAAGAGAATCAGCGTTCTTGGGCAGATGAATTAACAAAGATTGGGTGTGCCCTTAGAACTGGTCGTCACGAAACTACTGGTTATACTCCCTATTTCTTAACTTTTGGTAGGGAACATATTTTAAAAGGCACTGATCATAAAATATCTGATAAAGTTCAACATCTGCAAGTTGATCGTTCGTCTGCTACTGTTATTCCTGATAAATTGCAGGGAGTTTTTGAGGTAGTGCGTAATAAAATAAAAACTTCTTTTGATCGCAATAAACGTTACTATGATCTACGTAAGGGAGATACTCAATTTGTTATTGGTGACAAAGTTTTAAGGAAAAATTTTGCTCTTTCTGATGCGAGTAAATATTTTTCACATAAACTTGCTCCTCGTTATATTGGTCCTTTTACCATTCACAAAAAGGTGTCTCCTTGGACTTATATTCTAGCTGATGAACTTGGTAGGGAAGTCGGTAAATTTCATGCCAAAGATTTGAAAGAGTATGTTCCGAATCATGTCGGAGATTAGGGTCATTTGGTTGTTTTTTTTGGGGGGAACCATTTGGTGGTTTGGGTTCCACAGTTCGCTGAGTTCAGCGATGGTTGGGGCTGTCCTCATTTGGAGCGTTTAGTGATACGCTCAGTTCGACCTAATATCTGTCGACTTGTTAGGGCTTATTAGTTTTTATTTAGATCTTTGTTTTGCAGGTATCTATTTTTGGCTTTTATACCAAGGGTTTTGATATAGCAATTTCGACTTTTGTTTTGGCTTAGCCAAACTATTTTTTTTGTATACCGGATTTGACAATTTCTCTTCTCCTTTTTACCTTCTCCTTCTTTCCTATACCGATTTTGACTCCATATTTGCAATAGCACGGCTTGGGCTGGATCCCCAAGACCGTGGTTCTTTTGGGTTTCTCCCTTTTTAACCTCCGGTCTCTTCTTCTCTTGTTCTCTGTCTCAAACGGTACGTGTGTGGTGTCCGGGTGGTTAGTGTTGCTGAGTAGTGATTCCGAACCTCGGATGCGGGGGTTTGGCGCTGTTCAGTCTAGACGACGTTGGAACTGGCAGTGCCCCGCATCGTGTGTGAAGTTGTGCTCCTCGGTGGCTCTGCCATCTGCCCACTTCACATGTGTCCGGGCGAGCCCTTCTTTTTCACTCTGTTTTCTTTTTCTCCTTTTTTCCTCTACACTACCCTCTCTTGGGTGCGAGCAGAGAGTATGTTGGCGGCTCTCTGTTCAGTTCTTTTTGCTGGCCATGTTCAGTGGTTCGTGCTGGTAGGTTTTGTTGTGAGTCGTTGCCAAGCCTCAGGCATTGGGAGTTGCTCAGTGGTCCCGTCCCGACGTGGAATACCACTGTGCCCAGTACCGTGTGTGAAGCGCGTCTTTGCAGTGAACCCTGCTTACCCGACCATTGTTCATGCTTCGGGGTGGAACCTTTGTTCCTCTGTTCTTTCCTTACCTCCACCTCCAATTTGTGTTTGTCCTTTGTTGTTTTTTTTGGATTTTTTTGGACCACCCTTTTGGTGTCCATTGTTGGTGTCATGTTTTTTCTGGTCAGGGTATTTTTCATCCTGGTGGGTTGTTCTTTAAATTTATTTTGGGCAAGTTAGATTTTAGCAAGGCTAGGTTATGCTAAGCCCCGAAAGGGTTTTCGCGACTGGGAGTTGAGGAGGGAATTATAACGTTGAAATTCACAACCCATTATTTGTTTGATGGTCACTGTTTAAAACCAAGCTTCTCCGTTGTTTGGTTGTCACTGGTTTTCCCTTTCTTTCTGTCTATAGTAAAGTCGCACCGGCGCGTTTAAGTTCCTTCTCAATAGGAGAGGGGAAGTAACAAAATGGCTGGTTTTGGTACCCGAAGTTGAATGTACGAGATATTAAGAAATTGGTTTTAAAATATTAATTCGCTTTAGCGGAATAAATCTCGGATTCAACGGAATGATCGCTTGGTTATTTGTGTGCGATCGGTCGTCAAATTGGACGGATTAAGTTCTGGTGCTAACCATTTTAGGTAATATTTCCCTAGTAGTCACCTTGAGGGAATTGTTTTGTAAAAGACCTTTCAGTTTATAGAAAGGTCTTTCTTTTGGGTTTTGGGTTTTGTTGTTCGTTGTCGTATTTGTGTTCCTGCTCCCTGATCGTGGGTTTCATTTAGAAGGTCCTTCCCCTTTGGGTCCGTATCTACATCTGTACAGGTATCGGTACGGAATTAAACAACAAACATCGAAGGGTGAAGTGATAACCCCTAAGCAGGGTTTTAAACATACAGCCGTGGATCTTCGAATGGTGGGACGTTTGTGAAAATTTGTATGTATTATATTCTGTGTTTTATTATATATATATATATATATATATATATATATATATATATATATATATATATATATATATATATATATATATATATATATATATATATATATATATATATATATATATATATATATATATATATATATATATATATATATATATATATATATATACATGCAGAAAGCACTGATACGCCTCCGAATATATGTCTGTTCATAGCGATCGCCTCCGATTTTGGAGGCGAAGTGGAAAAAACGGAGGCGAAGACGAATCCCCGTGTATATGTGGTTTAAAATGTTGGTAATCATGTATTACGCCGTTTCCCAAATTTTAGGTCGGAGTCGAAAAATACCTATTCACCCACTCATAGATACATTTTAGTACATCGTGTTATACCCTAGGCGGCGCTTTCGCTTTATACGAGATACGTCTTAGCCTAAGTAACAGCATTATACACCTCACTACATTTAACATGCGTTTTTTGTTCATATTAGCGGCAACACAGCGTAGAGGCTAAACCTACCTATGTGTATCTTCAAGAAGTTGTTCTATTGTATACACTTCACCATGGGCTTTCAAATTTATTAAGAAACAGATTTTTCATAAGATCAACAAATTAAAATGAAACTAAAATTTTGTTACTAAAAGCTTTACAATTGGTTACTTGCATTATGTATGATTTGGGTAACTTATGTAAATATTAAAACATAGTTTTACACATAAAATTTGTAATCATATTCCAAAAATACCTGTTTAAATTTCTGAAAAATGTAGACTTCGACCAAAAGCTGGTTTCAGAAATTCGCAAAATTCTTAATTGTTATGAAATGACCCTGTTTATTCGTATGGTATACATTATTAAAATCGAATAAGAGGCCTAATAAATACATAAATTCTGTGAAATTATTTCAATCGACTGCCTACGTATTTACTTATAAAAAAATTATATGATATGATTTTTATTTCTTCCCTAGCACTTTAAACGTAATTTAAAAATAACCAAAATACTGCTTTTGCATGGCAAATGTCCTCACACGTTCTGCTCGCCTTTGTTTATTATAATATACATAAAAATGAATTTAGGAAATCATTTTAAATACCTCATTGCCAAAAAAGTTTTGTTCGTTATTAAATAAAGTTTAATATTTATGTCTATTAAAATTGTAAGCATAATTAGGCTATATTAGACGTTTTCTTCTTATTTTATGATTAAATCCAAACAATCATTAACATTTTAGCACGATTTGAGAATGCTTTGTCACAAATTGTTTGTTGCAGCAACAGTTTGTAAAATGATACTGTCAAAACTGGAGAGGCGCAGTATTACGATGACTTCATAATTTTAAGAATAAGAACACAAACTCAGCAGCACGTATCACCTTATTACTGGCCATCGACGAATCAACGATTGTTGTATACAATAAAATGCTATTATGTGAATAATTTAACTTTCTACGTATTTTTAATTATTTTTATTATTTATAATTATCATAATTATATTATTTTTTAACGATAAAAAGTGCCATTCTTGGAGGCATACTGTCTTAATAAAACGCTGTTACATAAACCATTATCACTTCACAAGATTAAGAATGAATGTTTTTACTGACAAACCTTTAGTTTATAAATAACCCACATTCTATGTAAGCAAGAATAACAAAAAATTCTGTTGTTAAAAGATTAAGCTATTATAGAAATTTAATGGTATCCTTTCAATTATAATTACAATGAATAAATAAAGTAACACAATATTTACTATTTAAGATGTTATTAATTATTTGGTTTCACTCAATTCATCTACTTACATATATACATATGGTATACGCATAATTCCTTATGGACTCTTATGAGAAGACAACGTCGCGACGCGTCGTTGGAGGCATGCACAACTGATAGCTACATACAATATATACCAACAGGAGTTGACAGAGTACGTTAAGTATTTATTTAAGTATTACATGTCTCCGAGCATTTAACTTGCGTTTTTTGTTCATATTAGCAGAAACACTGCATGAAGGCTGATCATACTAAAACGTTTCTTTAATAATTTATTGTATAATATCCAGGCACGGATTTACCATATTCGAGGCTCCAAGCTAAAATATTTTTGAGGCCCCCCACCGTATTGTCAATAATAACATTTTAATTGCGAGAAATGGCTTCAGGGAATAACATTTTTGACTAAAGATTTCATATCTATATTCGAAATTTAACATTTTTAATAAAAAGTAACTTAAGATAAAAGTGAAATATTTATTATTAAAAACGTTAATCATTGGAATAACACGTCTTGGTCATTACATAAACATATAAACATTTTTTCTATTGTAATTTAGCAAATCTATAATATCATTTAGTAATTTTTGAGACCCCCTGGAACCCAATAATTAATTTAATTAGATCTGAATAATCATTTAGAAGTCATTAGGAGACTTTAAATTGCACGACAATTTCTATAAATAATTTTTTTTATTATGTCCTAACTAGACTAAAATCTATTTAAAACATTGGTATAAATAAAATATATTAAGCGTAATATTCAACAGTGCAGTTGTCAGTTACGCATATCGGTCGATTGTGGTAAAACTAATTTTGATTGCAATTTTATTTTTTGTGAAAATTATTGTCAAAGGTACATTCTGTTGACAGTAATACTTTTACTTTAGTTTTTTTATTTTGAATTAAGATATTCACATTTAAAATGTCCCACACAAATTTTCAAATAAAAAAATTACTCGTCAACTTTAGCAAAAGATATCTCAAAAAAGGTAAAACCGTATATGAGATTTTTGTTGTCAACACTAAATTGACTATTATTCTATCCAAATAACTAATTTATAACTGCTAACGTTCGCAATTCTGGTCTTTATAGAATATCTACAGGCATTCCAACAAAAATGAATAAAAAAGATCTTTAGGAGAAGTGGATATTTAGCGAACACTTCGACGGAGTATCAAATATTATCACCTACATTCTTGATCCTTTCGGTGTAGAAAATTGCTTTGAAAGTCTTAATAAAAGTTATATGTAAATAGGGATTCGACAGCAGTTCAGGGTACAAGATTTTTAAACAAAAATTTTCTGATACCAAAAACACTATTAATTTTTTTTGTAATAGCTTTTTTACCTCTGAAGTTGGTTGATAATACTTCTGGGACAGATTAGAGGATCATTGCCCAGAATCAACAATTTTTCGGAGTAGCGATTACTTCTCCCTCGGAAAGTAATGGTAAACCACCGAGGTATACTTTGCCCAGAAAATCTTCCTAAAATTAATAAAAAATCCAATCCAAAAATCCTATGTACTTAGGGTGGTTCGAGGCGTACCTTAAGCTCTAGGTCTCCGATACTTGAGATCACTGGACACGCACAACGCAAGTGTAGGAGGGAAACGATAAAACGCAACAGAGCCCAGCACTCGCAGAAAAAGAACTAGTGATTGTACAACTGGTTCTAAATTAAATTTTAGTTTTACGTATAATTTCATGCTTTGACATCAAGTTGTAGTTAATTTATTACATCATGATCTTTTTTGTTACAAATTGGTTTGATTTTAATTTCTTTATCTAATTTTGCAAAAATATTTACTGAAAAAATGTTACTGTATAAATCTAAGCGTAATCTACCAATTAATGTGAGAAATGGCACAGATTCTGTACAAAAAGACACACTTTTTATTTTTGACCAGATTTCCCATTTAAACAACGCACTGTGCGACGGTTTATAACCTGGTAGTCATCTCTTATCCTTTGTTAAATATCATGAAAACTATCTGGTTACTATGTTACTAACCAACTGATTCATTAGAAAACTGAACATTTCAAAAATTCAATAACATTATTCTTAAGGCAATAAGTCACGTTTATACCACATGAAACGATCATTACAAGGTGCGTACTGCGTCGCGACTACTTCTACTCACGTCGATATACGAGACATCAGAAGGAAATAGACTGAGTTATTTGTATTTTTATAAACCTGTAAATGTAGCAAAAAGAAAATGTTTATTAGAAAAAAAATTTAAGTCAGTTAGATAGTTAAAGGGTTATAGAATGTGTGAAACATGTTAAACTAAACAAATTTGTAATATTTGTGTAAATAAATGGCATTAAAAACAAAACTTCGTTACTGTACGTATTAAAACATTTAATCTCTAGACTAACTACATTTAATTAAATTAAATTAAAGTAAAAAGCTGCATTGCCCGTCTGAGTTCCCCTCAGTTATTAGGCTAATACACTATCTTTGTCGTATATTGTCGAATTCTAAATGTCTGTTACGATTTACAATCGCTCATATAAGATACAAATGCTAACGTAGCTCATTTCTCATAATAACATAGTTGGGCAACTGGTTAAACTTTTCGTATCTATTTCGTGGCCGGTGTGCGGGCTTCGGGCGCTCAGCTGCCGGTTGGAGTCGAGTGCCCTTCTCTGTTCGATTAGGTAACGCACGGTAGGATAAACAAAGAGAAATCTATTCTTTACTATAGATGTTTTTCTGAGAAAATAGAATATGGAATACCTTAAGATAAATTAATTTCAATTGAGGTAGTGTCTTATGCTCTTAATAGTTACCCAGATTATGTCACATATATAAAAAGCATGTCACTATAGAAAACCCCTACTAGTAGTTATTTATGTACCAAGGGCGTTAGGATAAGGATAATGACAGGAGGGGACGATGTTGCAGCCCGAAGGATGGAAGTCGCCCGATGGGCATTACCATCTAGTAACGCTCGTGGTGCATACAAAATTTTTTTTTCACGCGAATATATTGTACAATTAGAAATAGTCATTTATGGTACAAGTGAGTTAAGTAAGATATTATCCACGAACGAAATTTTTCTGAGTGGATAATATCCTTAACTCACGTGTGCCATACTCAATTTTTTCCAACACCTCTTTACTTAAGTTTAAATATCGAATTTGCAATTTAATGTTAGTCTGTAGTTTTTGACAGTAATAAGTTTAATACTCTACCGCGATGACTGGATTTTAATAACATTATGCAATGTAGTCGGCAGTACGGAAGAGTGGTTATAGCGGATTTCTATCGCTTAACATAGTTAAGTCGAGTTTGTGGCGGTCAGTAGCTGGATGGGTAAACCACGAGCGCAGTGTACTTGCCTATATGACTCCGCTGCCTCGTCTCACGTACACATATCCACTCTGCGGCTCGGTGTGTCCGGTACTTCGACACCGAAAGGTATAAGAGGTTAAAGATTATGTATGTATGTTATGCAATGTAAGCTGGTGATTGGTTGCTACGTATAATAGCAGCCAATCACCATTCTAATGTAAGTATATGTTTTTCTACCCACAAGTGAGTAAACATCAACTTTAATTGCTTGAAAACATCAAGTTTTAGCCCTCTTTATTTAGAGGTATTGGATAAACTAGCTGTTGATAATATTGTTGGCGTTGCCAAGGACGTTGTTTATATATTTATAAAGCTAGAAATTTTTTTGTTTGTCGGATGGTAACAACTTTTTACTAAATCTACAAAAGTCAAACAGAGATATGACAATTTAAATTCAAATGTTTGGTTGTTACCAACATGAAAACAAAAAAGTCCTTAGAGCACTCATGTCATCTAAGAACAAGTTAATTTTATTTAAGAAATTTGTGCAGAATTCGGCACAAAAGAATTCGCGGATCACGCGCCCAGAAACTACGTTGCAAATACTAATCTAACCTAGCCTAACCTGGGCTGACCTAGCCTGGCCTAGTCTAGCCTAGCCTGACCTACCCTAGCCTAACCTACCCTAATCTAATCTAACCTAACCTAACATAATCTAACATAACCTAACGTAACCTAACATAACCTAAAATAACGTAGCCCAGCCCAACTCAACCCTATCTAATCCAACCTAACCTAACTTAATCTAACCTAGACCCATCTACAATTCCATTAAATTCAATATGTTTTTTTTTCTAAAAGTTACATAGTTATTTATTAGAGAGGAACCAGTACAAGAATTACCATATTACTGTCGAATAGCGTCCAATACACCTTCGACAATGCCGACGCCACAAATATTCGCATATATCGCTGCACGTTACGCCCACGAAACCACTCCTTAGCCGGTGGCCAAGTTGACTCAATCCTCTGTGTATGTTTCTGTAGAATTAATATAACTGTTATGACTAGCTCGACGAGAAGGGTTCAACGATGTATAGCAGTGCCCACCAAGGGCATGTATGCTAAAGTAAAGTCAAGCCTATTGATGATTTGGGAAACAGTAGTGATGATTAGATAGACGTAATTTCACTAAGCTAGAGAACATACATCCCCTGACGTCGAAGAGAACTTCTTGTAGAACCTGGGTCTCCATTAGGTAGACTCGAACGATACTCTGCCAAAGGCAGATAAGAGTTCAATGCACGCTTGGTTTCGATGTGGTTCGCGCTGGGAGCTGCACTCCGACGTGTGAGCTACGATTCTAGCTCCGGTACTGTCTTGGAAAGCTAGCAGAAGGTGGATGTTGCCTAGCTCCCATCAGTACGAACTAATAGTTCTGTGTATCTCAACTCTTCGCCCACGGACTGGGCTGGATAGATTCTGACACTCAGTTTGTAGAAAGCGGTAAATGTAAGCTAATAGCTAACTGTTCAGGGCCGGATTTAGACTTGATAAGGCCCTAAGCTATTTGAGATATGGGGTCCTTTAGTA
>CAKMYN010000129.1:0-20528 GCA_929113105.1 Agrypnus murinus
TTGATCATGGGCGCCGGAGTAGGGAAAAAATGAGAGTTCTGGAACCACCCCCCACTCCTGACCTTGACCTTGAACCTATCTCGCTCTAACACATGGTGACCTTGAATCTATCTCTGTCATGTTAACGTGGCAACACCGCATTCTCAAGGTCAACAAAATGGCAACACCGCATTCTCAAGGTCAACAATATGACAACACCGCATTCTCAAGGTCACCAATATGGCACCACCGCATTCTCAAGGTCAACAATATGGCAACACCGCATTCTCAAGGCCAATGATATGGCAACAATGCATTCAAGACCACTCTTCAAGGTCATCAAACACCATTCAAGGTCAAGCTTTAGATATATATAGCAGGTCGCATGTATTGAAAATGCAAAATGTGTGTAGAAGCGAGCTTGCAGAATACGTGCCTGACAGAACGAGTGTTATCATTTCGTAATTGGAAGGGTATACAAACCCCAAAATCTTTAGCTGAGGCCGGATTTGTGTATACGGGGCGTGAAGATAGAGTAGAATGTTTTTATTGCCGAGTGAACATTTTCAAATGGGAACCGTCGGATAGTCCAATCGTAGAACACCTGAAATGGTCACCACATTGCGTGTTTGCAAACGTGTTAGCACCCATAAACGTTGAAAGCGGTAGAGACGTTTGCGGTTAAAAGAAGATACAACATAGAATATAACACTAAGGAAGATGTTACCAATCAAGGCGGTAATATTATTAGCAACCTTGTACGAGGGTGTAGTGTACGTTGCAAAACTTCCAGACACAACAGCAGCTTTTATTTCATACAACTTCAATACGAGTGTGTGGTATGGAATGCAACCGGTGACGTTGCAACACATGGGAATGTTTAAACACGAGGTCGGCAATAGAACGCAAGAAGTACGATTCAGGGTCAAATTCGTGTACCCAACATATACCATGGATAGCGAGTGGCAAACCCTCGGGAATAGTCCGGTAGAACAATGTAAAGTCAGCAGCGAAACGTGTTACGCTTCAGTGGCGACCTTGGGCACCCTGTTAATCGCAGTAGTTGGTGTAAGCATGGGAACATATTGTATCGCTCGTTATCGTTACCACTAAAGACTATGACCTTGGCTCCCACCCGCCAACTGAAACCATGACCTTGGATCCCACCCCTCGACTCAGACCATGACCTTGAATCCCACCCGTCAACTCAGTGTATATAAACGCATACGCAAGAACACTTCAGTAGTACAGCATCTACACAAGAACAATTCAGCAGTACAGCATCATGAACGTGGTAGAGGCAACCGTTTTAGTAACATTCGATTTCGAGGACGACGAGGATGAAATGCGAGACGAAGAATTATATGGTGGGAACGTCGAGAAAACTTTAGACCACCACAAAGAGGCATTCATTAAACGCGTCAAAGAGAAGAGTGTTCTTGAAGCTGGTTATCTGGTGTTTGCGCTAGTGACGTTTGCATATTCCATGGACTTAAATGGGGAAAGGATATGGTTTGACGGAAAAAGTGGGACAGCGCCGAAACAATTGGAAGAACCGTTAGACGAATGGTACGATACAAATATAAAAATTCCCATCATGAGACGTATAGAGGAGTATAATACCGATAAGTTGCGAACGGAACATTTGTGTCGTTTCACCATACTAATAGCGGAGAGTTAAAGTGCTGTTTATAGACTAGTATAAGCCGGATAAGTTTCGAACAGAACATTGGCGTCGTTTCACCATCTTAATAGCGGAGAGTTAAAGTGTTGTGTTGTTTTTGTAAAGTCACAGAAACAGCCAGCGCATTATTTAGTGAAAAGTACGCCGAGGCTTAACTAATGTATTATTGAAATAATTGTACTCTGTAAACAAATACAAGATTGTAAATTGTAAAAGATAAATGTACTCTGTAAACAAATACAAGCGGGTAAATTGCATATGTATTTAGTTAAATAAACCACGTATTTATCTCATTATATCGTTTCATTTAAGACCGATCTCCGTCTCTTCTAGAGATTAGTTTAACGATTAAATCAAAAGTGAAACTAAGATTTAAAAATGTCATACCATTTTAATTTCAATTAGATTCTTACTTAACTATGAAAATATCCAGAGGAAAGATCAACACAACCTCAAGGTAAGAACGACACCAGACAGTCAGGAATGTGCAAACAAAGAAATTCCACAGACATCGTTGAGAACAGGTGAAACAAGGTTAAGGAGATTGTATTTACACAGAAAGGAGTGGCCAGACAGGCACGAATGTGCAGGCAGAACAAAAGAAATTCCGCAGACGTTGTTATGTTTACAAAAAAATGTACACGAAAGGTCAACACTACCTCAAGGGTAAGAACTACAGCAGACAGTCAGAAATGTGCAAACAAAGAAATTCCGCAGTCTTTGTTGAGAACAGATGAAACAAGGTCAACGAGATTGTATTTACACAGAAAGAAGTGGGGGCACAGATATATCTATAACTTCCAAGCTTCACCACTCAGTTACATTTACAACAGTGAAGATGAACAACGAAATGAACAATGAAAGTGGAGTAGAAAGTGGAGTAGAGAGTTCGTCGCCGGAGGTCGACCGACCAGCGTCTCGGGGATCAAGTCTGTGGAGCGAGGATACGGAGATCCTCGTTGTGAACGACGTTGCGCAGGTAGAGGACCTGGAGGAGACTGAGGAGATGGAGGACGAGGTGGAAGACCTGGACGAGGTGGAAGACCAGGAGGAAACCATGGAAGTGCTGGTAAGTAACTAAATAATTTAACAAAATTACTTTTAACAAAAATACTTTTAACAAAATTACTTTTAAATAAAAGGAGGAAACGATGCAAGTGCTGGTAACTAACTAAACAATTTAACAAAATTACTTTTGAATAAAACACATAGATATGAGACATATATTTTTATTTTAATGTTTATAGCCGGAGAACGTTTTAGTGGCGATGTCGCGACCCGTACTAGTACGGGGGCGGTTTAGCACGCTGGTGCTGTGTTGCGTATGTAGGGAGACCTACATAACCGTCCCTCGGGACTATGACGCGGTGAGGTACGCCGCCACTCACCAAAAGTGTGAGGCATGCACATAAGTGAGTTAGAATTTGTATATTGTAATAAAATTACGTTTTAATTTACCCCGTGTTTTGCAGGTGCAGCGCGAGTGTAAACAATCCCCAAAAAAATCCCCCAAAAAAATCCCCAAAAAAAATCAAAAAAAAAACAAAAAAAAAAACAAAAAAAAAAAAAAAAAACAAATCAAAAAAAAAAAAAAAAAAAAAAAAAAAAAAAAAAAAAAAAAAAAAAAATGAAAAAAAAAATCAAAAAAAACTAAAAAAGTTAAGGTAGGTTAGGTTAGGTTAGTTGAAAACTAGATACTACAAAGAAAACAAAGCTGATACTATAGTAACCCCCTTAAATGAATTTTAAGGGGTGTCAAGGTAAAGGTGAGGTAAACAACAGGGGGGGGGGGAGGAGGCATGGGGAGGGATGGGTGGTGGGTTGAGGGGGGGGGGGTTTGGGGCCGGGGGGGGAACGAAAATTGAAAAATCAGCGCTCTAGCTCTCAAGGTTAACGAAGGGCAAGAATTCGATTGCTCGATTTGCTAAGTAGAGATAAATGAAGGTCGTCACGGGTATGCTGTTGACCACAATTGAATGGTCATAGAGTATTTCCGGGTTACAACAAACTTTTGGTTTTTGGTTTTTTTGGAATTTTTTTTTTTTTTTTTTTTTTTTTTTTTTTTTTTTTTTTTAATTTTGGATATTTTTCAGAGAGTATTGTCTGGTTGCTACAAACTGTTGAATTAAAACAACATAGTGAGTAATGGGTCAGACGGTTTTAGTGACTTTTTGTTTACGGTTATAATATCTACAATTTCTTTTATTGTATACAATCAAATCATCAATTGTAAAGGAAAAAGAATTATTTCATGCTATTTTTTATTTAAAATGTGTTGGTCCTAACTAAATAATATTAACAAAAGTACTAAATAATATTAACAAAATTACTAACTATAATGTCTATAATGTCTACAATTACACATCACTGCTGATCCATCTCCATCGCCAACCGTGCATTCAATATTTGAAAGTAAAGGCTGCCGTGACAATTATCATCGCAGGTACACTCATCCGCATCGTTGCCTCCAAACTGGGATACCGGACCGAGGATATGCAACCGTTCGCAACACGCAATTGGGTCGAAGGTGTTGTACAGCATCCGTTTCATGCAGCCATCACACCAATGGGATGGTACGTGGGAAATCGATCTCGACACCGTTGTGTGGTATTGCTGTGGTAGGGTGGCCTTACTACACACACTGCGTATGCAGCCCTTGCATAGACGCTTCTCTTTCCACGTGTAGTATGACCACCACAGACAGTACGGGACATCTGCCACTGTAAAGCACCCCTGCAATACCGTAGCCACCTGTTGAAACCGTAGGGTTCGGTTTGCACAATCAAGGTCCTCCAGGTCACCGAAACGGTCTTCATCATAATGTCTTTCGGAGTTAGCGGTTGTATACCAATACCATTTCCACATCACCCATAGTTCGAACACTAGGCGTTCAATTCCTATACCTATGGATGATTGTGGATTCATCAGCTCTCGATGGTGGCGGGCGATGGATACATGTGGACCCAAGGAGGCAGCGATGCAGCGTAACGATTGAGCCCGTAGGCTGAGCCAGCGATCCCATTTCTGCGCATCTGGCGCGGTATCTCCTTCAACGGAATGTGGTATGCGAGGTGCGATGACGGACATTGTGATGTGTTACCTGGTGTGGAAAACACTCCCTATTATATCGAAGTTACAACACCCACGGAGGGAGTGGGAAGTGGAACACCTTGAGGTACCTATACACCAATGCCCTTGAGAAAATGTAAGGTTTCTGTCTAGACACCGACCTATACACCAATGACCGTGAGGAAATGCAAGGTTTCTGTCTATACACCACTGACCGTGAGGAAATGTAAGTATTTGCGCGAATGCACGGTAAAGTGGTGGGGGTGATGGAGGGGTTCAAGGTGAAGGAGTGGGGGTGAAAGTGGGGTTCAAGGTTAGGGAGTGGGGGGTGGTTCGACAAAACCGGAGGGCGACGAAGCGGAGCGTCAGTCTGTCTTCGTTCATCATGGATACATCATCTAGTAGTGTTACCAGTGTTGGTGAAGTGAATAAGTGTCGTTGTGTGACATTGTCCTTCTGGTCAAAATTATCGATGAAGAAAGCGTGCCCGGTACATGTGCCGCGTACACCATCTCCAGTTGCTGCGTGCCCGGTACTTGTACCAACTATCGAGCGTGCACCATCTCCAGTTGCAGCGTGCTCGGTACATGTTCCGCGTACACCTTCTCCAGTTGCTGCGTGCCCGGTACTTGTGCCAACTATCGAGCGTACACCATCTCCAGTTGCTGCCGCAAAGAAGATCATAGTACTACAAAATGTGGTAGTAAAGGCGGCAGCCGTTAATGTGGAGAAGCCGAAGTACGACATGCTTTCCGGGCGTTCACAACCTTTACTGCGAGAGCTGTTGACTTCGACAAATGTGTTTTACGCTGTTGGAAGTTTGCACATGAGAGGAATCCCCATCGTGACGGTCCAGGAAGCACCTGCGGGCATCACCATGTTCGGGTGAGTGGGACTCCCAATTGTTGAATAGCCCACCGGGCAGCGAGTATGATATCTCAATTCGGGGGTCCCTTTTGGGGGATGCATCACCATCTGCAACCGATGATGAAGTGAACCTGCCCATGGAGATTGCTGCAAGTGCAAATGTAATTGTTGATGAAACGGAGTCGGACTGTTCCACATCAATTGCAAGCGATCCTGACGATGACGATGAGGAGTTAATCATTCCGGGTACCCCCTGTGATGACGGGGTGCATGACCATTTGGACATAGACACAGCGACACTTATGGAGGTTTCTGATGACACAGCGTCCATACAGTTGTCCGGCAGCATCAGAGACTTCACAACTTCGGCGATGGTCTTCATAGATGGTGTACCATGCGAGAAGCAGTCTTTACCGCTTGCTGTCGTTGATGACGCACAGCAGACAAGGATTACACGACGGTTAAGAGAAGTGGCGTCCGGTTTGCGAGGGTGTGAGAGTGAACGCATCGCTCTCCTCCAACGCAAAACGGAGCTCTTAGCTGCTGTGGAAAGATATGAGATCAAAATCAAGAGTATCAAGACGCAGCAGCTACGACAAGTGATGGAGGAGTTGGGGTCCTGTGAGAGCGAACGCCTCGCACTTTTAACCGAAGCGGAAAACTTGTCAGCTTTGCGTCATCAACGACGTTAACGGTTGGTATAACTGTGACCTCCCACTAACAATAACCCAGTCCTCTTCCTATCCCGGTCGGGTTTGCATAACACGTCCTCGTCGTCCCGACTGGAAATCAGTATCGCGAACGTTAGTGGTAAAAGTTGATGTAAAAGCTTTATCGTTTGCCAGTGCGTTCCCGTTTACTGATTACAAAGAATATGCATGTGTGTAGCTGTGGCGCGTCCTTCACCCGACGTGATGCCTTAGCCCGTCACCGAAGAGAAAGCTGCCGTGGACCGCTGGACTACCCATCCACGAGCGGTAAGTAACCATTCCTGTGAAGTTGTATGATGTGATACGAGTATTTTGTTGATTACAGCTGGGGGAGCTTCGGATGCTGTAGGTTATACCGGTGAAGGACCTGCATCTAAGAAAGCGAAAAAAACCTCCCCGCAAGGTACGTGTACACATTGTTAACGGCTTTAGTGTTAGTGATCTGTGCAATTGTTTCAGGAAATACCTCCGCGACGGTGTATTGCGATGTGTGCCAGCTGGATGTTCCACGACGTGGCTACGCTGGACATCTACGAAGCAACCGCCACAATCGTCGTAATACCGCGTCAGTGCAGTCGGAGGAAGTGGTGGTCCTGGAGACGGCTTTCAAGTCGCGTATAGCCAGTTATCGAGTCTCGGTGAGAAATCATCACATAAATCTCAGAGAATTTACTGATGAGACCCGCGAAAATGTGTTAAGACTATTAGAAAGAAACGTTCAGCGCTTTCGTAGTGTGAAAGTCAATCTAGAAGTATTCGGAATGTACTTTTTGGAAAGTCAAAATTTGCACGAAATTAAATCGTTTAATACGCAAAATGAGATTGTGACCGGGACTTCGAATCTGACCGATTTGTATGATGATTTCGTTGAGGTGCTGGATACGAAGATGTCGGACTTTAATGATCGGAACTCAGGTAATGAATAGTTACGGGTTACGATTCGATTGCTAATTGTAGGGTCCTTGCAGGTTGGGTACTGGAGCAGCTGTTATTTATAGAAGTCAACGTCAATAAATACAACCCGCTCCGTGCTTCCTCCTATGTTCCACTTCCGCCGTCGATACAACATAAAAAGGCTGTAATCAACGTGCAAAATAACGATCAGTGCTGTTTTGGTTGGGCCTTGGCGTCCGCTTTGTATCCGCCGAGGGGGGGACCTTCCAACAGGACGACTTCGTATCCAAATTTTGCACAACTGTTTGATTTTGAAGGTATCACCTTTCCTGTCAAACTGGATGCTATTTCGAAATTTGAAGCGCGTAATCCACGCTTATCTATTAACGTGTATGGTTTGGAAGCTGTATTTAAAGACGGAGAAATGAAACAAGAAGTTGTAGGGCCTCTGCATTACTCTAAGCAAAAGAAAGAAGTACATGTAAATTTATTATTAATTTCTGATATGGAGGGTAATAGTCATTACTGTTGGATAAAAAACTTTTCGCGTTTGGTATCGTCACAGTTGTCGGCTCACAATGGAGAAAAACACTTTTGTGACGGCTGCTTGCAGTATTTTCCAAGTGAAAGTAGATTAAAACAACATACCCGTTTTGATTGCAATCATGTTTACACCAAGTTACCAACTATCGAACCCGTATGCAATAAATGGGGGCACGACCAGCCGGGTAATCTATTGAAGTTTGAAAATTTTCAAAAGCAACTTACAGTACCTTTTGTCGTTTACGCGGATTTTGAAAGTGTGTTGAAACCTTTGGACACGGTTGAGCCGGATCCTAGTGGAAAATTTACCATGACATCGTACGAACACGAACCACATTCGTTTGCGTATTACATTAAGTGTTCCTACGATGACGCGTTATCTAAATTTGAATTGTACCGTGGTCCGAATGCAGCAAGTGAGTTTATGCTGCGCTTAGAAGGAGATGTTAGAAGGTTGTATAAGGATCATTTAAGACATGTTCAAGACATGCGACTTTTATCGTGCCGACAAACTTTCAACTATGATAATGCAACCGTGTGTCATATTTGTGACAAACCCTTTGGTGAAAACGACGTTAAGGTGAAAGATCACTGTCACCTCAGCGGCGAGTACCGCGGAGCGGCTCACTCCGGGTGCAATTTAATGTATCAAATTCCCGACTTCATACCGATATTTTTCCATAATTTGACGGGATATGATTCACATCTATTCATAAAGCAATTGGCATTAGAAAAAGAAGCAATCGAAGTGATTGCGCTCAATAAAGAGAAATACGTTTCGTTTTCGAAACAGCTTTTGGTAGATGAAATTAGGGACGGGTCCCAACGAATACAGGTATGTCTTAAAATGCGCTTTCTGGACAGTTTACGATTTTTAAATTCTAGTTTGGATAAGTTATCTCAAAATCTAACTTCCGACCAGTGTTTGACTATCAAAAAGTATTTTGGAGATGGGGTTAGCTTCGACTTACTGCGACAGAAAGGTGTGTTTCCCTATTCGTACGTCGACAGCTTCTCCAAACTCGCACAGGACACGTTGCCGACGTATGAGGACTTTTTCGATCGTTTGACAGGGGAACACGTCTCTCGATCGCGGTATGCTCGCGCTGTGGAGGTGTGGAATACGTTTGGTTGCACGACTTTGGGCGACTATTCGGATCTCTATTTGAAAACCGATGTCTTACTTTTGACTGATGTCTTTGAAAACTTTAGACGTGTATGTCTTGAAAATTACAAGTTAGATCCGGCGCAGTATTTTACTGCACCGGGTTTAAGTTGGGATGCTATGTTGAAACGCACGTCTGTAGAACTGGAGCTGCTCACGGATCTGGACATGCTCCATTTCTTTAAGAAAGGTATTCGGGGAGGTGTCAGTACCTGTGTTGGCAGGAAGTGTTTCGCGAATAATACGTTTCTTCCAAATTATGACGCGTCCAAGCCCCATTCTTTTATTATGTATCTCGATGCTACCAATCTCTACGGTTACAGTATGCGACAGTATCTGCCGCAGCGCGACTTTGAATGGCTTAGTCCGTACGAAATTGAACAGTTCGATCTAAATTCCGTGGCGGAAGACGCCGATATGGGTTACGTGCTGGAAGTAGATCTACACTACCCAACGCGGTTGCACGATTTACATAATGACTTTCCTTTCTGCCCCGAACCTCTGGTGCCGCCTACGGGAAACGCGCGTCACCCAAAATTAATTCCAAACTTGTTCGATAAAACGCGTTACGTTATCCACTATAGAAATTTACAACAGTGTCTTAAGCATGGTTTAGAATTAACCAAAATTCATCGCGTGTTAAAATTTCATCAGGCACCCTGGTTGCGTTCCTATATTGATTTGAATACCACGTTACGTAATCAGGCAACTAACGAAGCGGACAGGGACTTCTTTAAATTAATGGTTAACAGTTTATTTGGCAAGACAATGGAAAATGTCGATAAAAGGGTGGACGTTCGTTTGGTTAGTCATTGGGAACGTCATGGTAAAAAGCATGGGGCTGAGACGTTAGTAGCAAAGCCTCAATTCAAAAGCGTTGCTGTCTTCTCGGAAAATTTGGTCGCTATAGAGTTACAAAAAGTGTCGGTTACATACAATAAACCGGTGTACGTGGGTTTTACTATTTTGGATCTTTCTAAAACGATAATGTATGAATTTTTTTATGATTTTCTCAAACCTTTATATGGTGATAACGTGCGCTTGCTGTACACAGATACTGACTCTTTCATTATAGAAATTCGTACTGAAAATTTTTATGCTGATATGAAGCAACACTTAGATAAATTTGACACCTCAAAATTCCCACCTGACAACATGCACGGTATACCGCGCACGGCCTCGGTGGTTGGTAAAATGAAAGATGAATATTGTGGAGTGCCCCTCTGCAGTTTCTACGGTGCAGGTGCTAAAACGTATTGTGTAAACGTGCTTGACCGCGACGGTGAAATGGCGATTAAAAAGGCGAAAGGGGTAAAAAGGGCGGTAATTAAGCGCGATCTCACCGTTGAGGACTACCGTCAGGTTGTGGAAGATGGTGTTGTGCTCTTCCGAAAAATGTTTATATTCAAATCACGTTTACATGCTATGTACACAGAACTTCGGAATAAAGTAGCGTTATCACCAGCCGATAACAAACGTTACATTATTCCCGGGTCGCACAACACTTTAGCATGGGGACACCGCGATATTCATCCGGGGCGTGATAGTTATCAGAATTTGGATCGTCTGTTAGAATTACTGCAAGCCGAAATGTAATTTTGGAACTCGTTTGTTGGTAGAACCGACGGTACTGATTAGTATTATCGCAGAGGCCCCCGGCTACGTTGACAACAGCCTTTTCTTTGTTATGAATTATTGTAAATAGTATTTATGCTTTGTAGTTTGTTACCGTATATATTTCATGTATTTATTATGATATTGATTAATGTGAATAAATTATATACATCATACTCTGTGTTTCTGTAAAGGTAGAAGAAATAAAACACACTATTGATATCAAAAAGTGATTTATTATTGTTTACTGCTTACATAAAATGATAGTTATATATTAACATTGCAACACATACACTGCATGCACTGTACTACTTAATGCACTGTACTACTTAATGCACTATATCACGTGCTGCTATATACGAGTTGTGGGTATTATCAAAGCCCAACCACTTCACTAAAACTTGATCTCCCTTTTTTTTTAACACCTTCTCTACTAAAAATACTTCAGGATGTTTAACCATCTGTAATTCCTCCGTGTAGAAGCCTCCACGTATCTCTTCCCCGTTCGTGTCTTCCAAGATATACGTTATGGGATTGGTTCGATTAACCTTTTTAATTTGAAAGATTTCGGTACTCCATGTGGGAGTATAACCTTTCGCAAACGCTTCCCGATGCTTGCTGATTCGCACGTGATCACCGACTGTGAATTTAGCACTTCGCAGGTCGGTGGTTTGCTGGAAATCGTAAACTGTTTCTAAAAGAATCTTGGCGTTGCTGTGGTTCACTTCGATGGGTTTGTAGCCGGTGGTGCGGTGTACGGTATCGTTGTATTGGTTAACAACCTTTGGTAATAACTGCAACCACTTATATGACCCTTGCATGGAAAATTCCTTCCACATCTTGTTTTTAAGAGTTCGGTTTACACGTTCTACCGGACTTGCTTTCATACTAGAAAAGGTGCTGTAATGGTTGATGTTGAACGTTTGCATTAGCTTACGAAAATGCTGGTTGTAAAATTCCTTCCCCATATCCGTTTGTAAATTGTCGGGAGTACCTCCTGTTGATGTTAATAATTTTTTCATTGCTTTCGTGACGTCTTCACCGGTTTTTCGTTTAAGTGGACACGCCCAAACACGCTTGCTAAACATATTCAACAATACTAAAATATATCGAAAACCTTTATTTATTTTAGCATAAGGAATCATTTCCACAAGATCGGCCATGTACAAATCGTTCAGGTCTTTTACGATTACGCGTCTTCTTTGAAATCGTTTACGAGCAGGTTTATGCAATTCTTCAATTATTTGACGTTTTATACTCATTTAGAAAATGCTGGAACACTAATAACAGCTTCAAAAATAAATATGTCCTTTGATCCAGGCTTCTTCACCTTAAACTTATCCCCTTTCTTCAATGACACTCCGATGAGTGATTCGGCATCGTATAACGTATCGTTTAAAAAGATTTGCGCATCTGTGGGATAGTATTTGATTTGTTTAATGATACCTTTTGTTAGAGGAACGACATACTCGAAGTTGGTGGAGTTCAAAAGTGCATAACCGTTTTCATGGTTGTATATTCCCATCATATACAACATTGTCTCGTAGTGTAAATTAGACACGTCTTCTAAAAAGAATACTTTTGCACGAGCGTCGAGTTTAACTCGGACAGGAGTTTTATGAAGATGTTTACCGAACTTATCCAGAGTCATCGTCGTGAGGTACTGACGATATATGATGATATGGCTGACTAATAACAGCTTCGAAGTAAAATGGGACGGCTGTAGACGGATATAGCATCATTGTTGTGTACCTTACATTTGGTATATCGTCTAATAGGTACACTTTCGAACGAGTGTCGAGGGGTTTTGTGAAGATGTTTCCCGAATTTATTGAGCGTCATGATTGCACTAACGTTAGCAATATTATGAAACGGATCGATACGCGTGTGATGATTTATTCGATAATTTTAGCAGCTCTCAATTCATCGATAATATATATGATTTCATTAGTGTGACCGGTGTGGCCAGCCGACTTTGAACTTAAAAGGAGTCTCAATCTGTCCACTAGTTTATTAGGATCTTTCCAAGGTATAAATTCCACCTGTTTATTATTATAGTTGAGAACGCGCATATCACCACCGCCACGTTTTGGTAATGTGCGAGTTTTCGATCGCGTGACCGGTGTAGTAGGTGTAGACTCGCTTCGAAATCTTGCTCCAGGAGTAGTTAGAAGGGGTCTAATTATACTTGAATATTTCTTTCCGGTTCCGTGTAGCTGTGCACCCTCAATGTAACCTCTTCTGGTAGCATTGGTACGTGTAAGAAGGTCCTTATACTTCTGCAAGTCTGATTGGGTGTATCCAATAGGTGCTTTTTTAAATACTAATTCGTAAAAACCAGGAGTGCCTGTATATTTAAAAATTGTGCCTGAGGGTTTTTTAATAATAAAGTCGTTCTCGTCAAAAGTGAGTACGGCGTCTCCGATTAGGTACTGGTGAGATTCCGGATGGAATCGTACTCCATAATGATGATCGAACTCGTTCTTAGTATCCTTGAACATGTTTTCCATATACATTTTAGCTCTAC
Organism: Agrypnus murinus; assembly: GCA_929113105.1. Taxonomy (NCBI): domain Eukaryota; kingdom Metazoa; phylum Arthropoda; class Insecta; order Coleoptera; family Elateridae; genus Agrypnus; species Agrypnus murinus. The sequence goes on from CAKMYN010000129.1 coordinate 13,053, forward strand.
CAGAAAAGGTCTCATCTATGTAAGTTTGGAATTCCGGACTGAATCCAACAGCAGCAAGTTGTTCTTTCAATTGATCCAATGTTGGGACCCCAGATTCTTCCAGGACTTCTGTTTCAAAAACTGAGATATCAGGTGAGGGAACGCTAGTAGTGCGCATTCTTTGGGTGATAGGTGATGGTTCGTGAGGTATTCGTCTTGCGGGTGGAAGTCGTTTATAAAATTTTTTTGGGGTCGAGGTAGGTATGGGAGAAGACACTTCCGTTTTTAAGGGTTCTTCTTTCGGAGTTAATAATTCCGTTTTAACTCCGGTTATAAACTCACGCAATGGTTGAGTGATAGGTTGATAGCGGCGTTGTAGTTCCACTTCTGACCGTGCAATTTCAGACTTGAGACTTTTGTATTTCTGTTTAACATGACGTCGTGCTTTAACCAAGTCTTCTGCTACACGCTTATCCATGTTTACTAAAACGTTTAGTTCGTGTCTTCGGTATTTATGGTGAAGTAACAGTCGAAACCTTTTCGATAACGTCCTCCATTAAGTGGATAATCTTTGTCGATTACTAAAAAGCCATATTTCTCCTTCCAACAGTGTAAACACAAGTGTTTAAACGCTTCGAAAGTCATATCCCCGCTAACATGATCGTTAAATATGTGTTTTAAGTTAGTATTATCCTGCTTAAACACGACAATGAGATTTGAATTATCTCTTACGAGTTGTTTAGGTATCGCAGAATATGTCTGACATAAATAAAAACAGTCGATGTGTTTATGTCTCCCGAAGCAGAAGTAATCACGTATGGTGCTTTGACTATCGCAAACTACATCGTCGAAGATAATAACCGAGTTTTGGTTTGCATCCTTAGGCGGTAATATAGTTTCAGAAGAATCGTATTCGAAATAACCGATGGGTAATGATCGAAACAGGTCGCGCAGATATGCGTATTTCGGTTGATAAAGAGATTTACTATAAACATATACGTTTTCGAAGCGTAAACCGTTTGGATGTTCTAGTAAACTTATCATTAGGTTGGTTTTACCACATCCGGAACTGCCTACTATTATACCGCGTTTGCATCCTGCACCCAACAATACGCTATGTTTAAACACTTGTGGCGTCGGTGAACAATTATCCCGATTTACAACCGGTAATCTGTGTCTCTGATGCACCAACTTTAGCTGCTCCATGTAGGACACGTTGTGAGGGAAGAGCACACGTGTGTGATATATATAAATATATGTAGACGGGTCACTTACAGTCACTCTTCACCTGTGATAGGAGGAGTAATGTGTTATGAAACGTACTCTGCGAAAAGCGGATAATCGTCAATCAACTCGTAAGGGGAAGGGAGTGATCAACACTCTCATTAATAAGTTACCGTTAGAATTACATTTACCAGGGTATAACTACTGCGGACCTGGCACCCGTTTACATCAAAGGCTTGCTCGTGGAGACAAAGGAATAAACCCGTTGGATGAAGCTTGTAAAGAGCACGACATAGTCTATTCAAAAACTAACGATCTTGGTGAACGTCATAAAGCCGATAGTATATTAGGACATAAGGCGTGGACTAGGTTTCGTTCTAAGGACGCTCGTTTTGGAGAGAGAGCGGCTGCACTTACTGTGGCCGGCATTATGTCTGGAAAAAGAAAATTGGGTATGGGTGTTCGACGGCGATCTAAGGTGAAAAGAAGGGGTACTTTAACGTTCAACAACGCCATCAAATTAGCTAGAAAACGTATTGGTGGTAAAGTAAAAAAGTTATCTTTAAAACGATCTGCTCGTCTTGCCCTAGCGGCCTTGAAACGTAAACGTATCATTGCTCCCAAAGGTCGGATTATACCTATTCCCAAGCAAGGTGGTTTCCTACCGCTGATTCCTTTATTTGCCGCTCTCGGAGCTATAGGCTCGTTAGGAACTGGAGCAGCTGCGGTTGCCAAAGCAGTGAATGAAGCAAAAGCAGCGAAATCAGCGCTCGAAGAAACGAAACGACACAATATAGCGATGGAGCAAGCGCCTGTAGGAAAAGGATTATATTTGAAACCGTACAAAAAAGGATTAGGATTGTATTTACGACCTCCAAAAAACTACCCTTAAAGCTACCACACCGACCACTGACCAATATCGATCTGTCAAAGTACGTAAACGAGTTAAAAATTCCATACTTCAGAGGTATTTTTATGCGAAACGGGTTACCGAAACGTATCCGTAAAAACGAATGTGGAATTGTGAATTTGGATGATACAGATGGGGAAGGTACGCATTGGACATCGTATGTTAAACGTGGTCGACATATATTATACTTTGATAGTATTGGACAGTTAAAACCCCCACTAGAACTCGTTCATTACTTTAAAAGTGATGGTAGCTTAAACGTTATTAGTTACAACTATGATGCTTTTCAGAAGCTAAATTCGTACAATTGTGGACATTTAGCGCTGAACTTTTTATATGAAAACACTCCTTAACATTTCCTCAGTCTTACTGGGAATGTTGAGATGTCTCAAACATTTATCTTCTCCGCTACAACGTCTGTTTTAACTTCTCCTTTTAACCCTCCCATATATTTGGATCCTACAAAACAATGGGTTATGCGTTTGACAAATTTCGAAACGTTCAATACTGTTCCGAACGTAACGGATAAAAACAACGTGTTTAAAATGGGAGAAAGAATAATAAAGATACCTACTGGATCATATGAGCTTGCTGATATAGCTCAATACATTAATTCTCAAGTAAACGGTGAGTCTGTTAACATCGATCCGAATCATAATACCCTAAGATCGATTATAAAAGCCGATCACGACATTGACTTTACAGTTGAACACTCTATCGGAACATTGTTAGGGTTTAAGAATAGAATCTTAAAAGCTAAGGAACGTCACATATCTGATTTTCCAGTTAAAATTATCAAGGTTAACTCGCTAATGATAGAATGTAATATAATAACAGGAAATTATATTAATGGTACACCTGCCCATGTGATACATCAGTTCTTCCCCAGTGTTCCTCCTGGATTCAAAATAATAGAAGCACCTGAGACTGCACCCTATTTACCAATTAATGTCAATACTATTTCAAACATTACCCTTAAAATATTGGATCAAGACGGGGATTTGGTTAATTTCCAAGGGGAAACCGTGACGATAGGACTTCATTTGAAGAGCGTGGATGATGGTGTTCAAATATAACACTCCTCGATGTTGCACTGATCGCTCTGGCTATAAAAGATCGTGTTGGAAGCGGAAAATGGTTAGTCAGGCATCGGTCGCTACTCAATTGACAAGGGGTAACCGCTTATTCTTGCAAACCTTAGGTTTTATTATCCCAAAATGAATGTGCTAAATGTAAACGAAAAAGTGCTCGTCGATAACTCGATTGTTGGAGCTGAATTTCACACTCACCAACCTTATACCACTCGTTTTGAGAATAATGATGAAATTCGAATACCTATTCAAGAGGATATGTCCACTTTGCCTTCGCGTAGTTATCTATATGTAGAAGGTACTGTACTGAAAGAAGATGGTAAACCATCAGCGAGTGGTAAATTTATAAACAATGGTATTGCATATCTTTTTAGTGAGATTCGGTACGAAATGAATGGAGTTGTGGTGGATTCGGTAACAAAAGTTGGTCTAACAACCACCATGAAAGCTTACCTTTCCCACAATTCGAATGAAAGCGTTAAGTTACAAAACGCTGGTTGGTTTCCGGATGGTACCAGCACCTTGCTAGATAGTAAAGGTAATTTTTGCGCCTGCATACCTTTATCAACACTGTTGGGGATTTTTGAAGACTATGGAAAGATTATTATGAATATTCGTCAAGAATTGGTATTAATTAGAAGCAATTCCGATGTCGATGCCCTAATATCCACCGATGCTAATGAAAAGCTTAAGGTTAACTTGCAAAAAATACATTGGAAAGTTCCACATATTCAACCGGGATTGGCTGAAGAATTATCATTAACGAAATATATTGGGAAAAATATTGACACTCAAGTGGCATTTAGAAGCTGGGAAACACATATTTATCCCGCTGTACCGCAAACGGATAAGCACAGTTGGTCTATTAAAACATCGACCACTCTGGAAACTCCCCGTTACGTTATCATAGGGTTTCAAACCGATCGTGATGGTCAGTTGCAGAAAGATATGAGCACATTCGACGCCTGTGATATTCAAAACGTGACGGTATTTTTAAATACGGAAAGATATCCTTACGATCAATTAAATATTAATTATGGTGAAAATCGATATGCTACTTTATACGAAATGTATGCTAACTTTCAACGATCCTACTATGATAAACCCAACGAACCTCTACTGACTCCTGATAGATTTAAGGCACTTACACCTCTAATCGTCGTCGACTGTTCGCGACAGAAAGATTCCTTGCTAGGGAAAGCTGTCGTTCTTCGAGTTACTTTCGAAACTCACAAAAGCATTCCAGCGAACACTACTGCTTACTGTCTCATTTTGCACGATCGTGTATTTACGTATAATGCATTGACAAAGCAAGTACGTCAACTGTAAAGGAAATCGTTATATACGTCCAAGGACCTGTTACCTTTATTAGTATAGTCGCACGCTTCGATCATGCTAGTTATCGATGTGCAAGGTTTCAAGACTTCAGAAAAAGACTTTGCACCCAAGGAATTAGCCGTGTTTGATGGACATCGTGTGTCTCACTACGTTTTCAAACCTCCATTCGCCTTTCGCAACTTACCACCCACGTTTCGTCAACAAGCTACTTGGTTAATGCATAATCATCATTGTCTGGATTGGAATGAAGGATTCACACCTCCCTTTATGCTCCCTGTAATTCTGCAACGCTTAACTCAGCAGGCGGATACCATTTACGTGAAGGGATCTGAAAAGAGCAACTACATTCGACGTTTCGTATCACAACCGGTGGTGGAGTTACCAGAGGAACCAGCTCTACAGGCTATGCTTCCATCATGCTTTTATCATCATCATTCACTGTGCTATTGTGCATTAAGTAATGTATACTACTTATATAAAACTCATGTAATGGATTTTTCAGAATAAAGTTTTTAAATATTCATAATGGTTTTATTAAAACAACATAATAAGATTACAACTATTTATTCATTGTCTATTACAACTTATATAACTATTCACGATTAAATATAACAATTACTAAACTTTAATACCCAATCCAGATAACATCATATGATTACAACTATTCATTGTCTATTACAAACTTATATAACTATTCACGATTAAATATAACAATTACTAAACTTTAATACCCAATCCAGATAACATCATATGATTACAACTATTCATTGTCTATTACAAACTTATATAACTATTCACAATTGAATATATAACAATTACTACCCTTTAATTCCCAATCCAGATAACACACCAAACCCGAAGGAAAACCGACAGCAGCAAGGTTGTCACGTGCACGTTCAGTTGCAGCAATCCATTCACTATACGGTGTAACACATTTACATTTGATAAGAATGAAATCACATTTATCAGGCAACAAGTTAATAGTATGACGATGTATGAGCAACCCCTGTTCTGTACATGTGGAATTTTGTATATTTATAAGTTTACCATTTTTTAACAAATAATGGACTTCTACACCTGCACACGAAGTGTGTCGATAATCGTTTTCACTACGTACAACCACAGTGTTCGATAGTTTAGCTCTTTCGATTAACAACCCGGTATTGTGCGTTTTATAACGCGAAAATTTAATTTCACCCTTATCTGTTGTTTCAAGAACCCAGTAATGTTGCCAACCCACTTTGATTGAACCCATTTTTGTAACTGACGGTAAGCGACTGATGTGACTATTTAAACTATACCCCCACCACTTTTAAAACGTGTATTATAGATACCCTCTCTATACTCTTCTTTCAAAACTGGAGCGATTACATTTTCCACATAGCTTATTCGTCTCTGAAATCGTACCCTATCCCTTGCTATTATCTCCCATTGACTTCTGCGTGCTTGACGATGTGCATACTCCCATGTTAACATGTAATGTATTTTGTTTTTACTTTCATCAAATGTCACTAAACCACCCATTTAATCCGTCCTCTATTAAGTCATATGCAAAGTCCCTTAGATGTTGCGCAATGAGCTTTTTTACCAAACACTCATCACAAATCACACCTCTAATGAAGTCTTGACACAACTGCACGCCTTTTCTATATCGTTGTGCTAACTCTTGACAATATTCTGGACTGAATATCCCCGTACCATGAACAGCTTCGTGTACCGCATCCTCCTCTAGCGCTTCTAATTCACACCGTAGTTTCACCACAGCATTCAGTTTATCAATAGCTTTGCTTGATACGTCTTCACTGTTACGCGTCTCCATTGTATTTCACTACGTTACACCTAGACCATGTGTTCTTATATTCACCCGCCCCCCACCCTTTCCGCTCTTCATTCTTCCATTACGCAATACACCTTTTGACTTCCACATCCACTATTACCTTTTCTGGTAGATAATGCACAACTTCTAGCATTCCAAACACGTTCGGGATTTGCATCTTCATTAATGGTTCCAATATGTTTGTGATGTTCACTATGCAGTCACCCGGCATGTCTACAACACCATCTATTATGCTATGGTAGAAATTGAAAAATTCCAAACCCTTCAGAAGGTTTAATCGATATGTTAGTAACGGTATTAACTGCCACAGCTCATATAAGGACTCCCACGCTAAATACAATTCATCATCTCCTGCATCAGTTATCTTTATGATTTTTGTTTTATCGTAATTTCTGTTAACACGCTCAAACGAGATAGTTTTTGTACCCATTTTCAAAGGAACCCCGACCTCTTCTCCTGCTTTAAAGTATTTATTAATGACTCCTTCATTGGTTATTAACGCGTTCCACTCCGTTTCATCAAACAGCATGCACTGATTCTTTACTCCAGCTACTTTTATTACAGGAGTGAATCCCAAATGAGCACATAATCCAACAAATACAACTTTACTTTTTGATTTGTTTAAATAAAACACTGATTGATTCACTAGCGGTGCCCATTTAGCATCCTTAGGAAGCTCGTTTGGAACCATCAACTGCTTTTCTAGAGCTTGCGCTTTCGCATTCTCAATTGATTTAGCGAGGCTTTCCATTGTAACACTGCACTGTACACTGCAACTGCAAACGCTTTACTCTTCCCATACATGCAACCTGCTATATATATCTAAAGCTTGACCTTGAATGGTGTTTGATGACCTTGAAGAGTGGTCTTGAATGCATTGTTGCCATATCATTGACCTTGAGAATGCGGTGTTGTCATATTGTTGACCTTGAGAATGCGGTGTTGCCATTTTGTTGACCTTGAGAATGCGGTGTTGCCACGTTAACATGACAGAGATAGATTCAAGGTCACCATGTGTTAGAGCGAGATAGGTTCAAGGTCAAGGTCAGGAGTGGGGGGTGGTTCCAGAACTCTCATTTTTTCCCTACTATTAAGCA